>SNQJ01S0070646.1:11723-25427 GCA_010110895.2 Picea sitchensis
ATCGTGACCCGTGCACACATAAGTGGATCAAAGCCCACCCCCATGTCCTTCAACTTTTTAAGCCCGCAGGGGTGTAGACTGATTGGCAAGTGCCGTGTAAATGGAAGGAACTATGTAAAATGAGGTCTCAAGGTCGATTCTCACCCCGATTTAGTCGGAGGGCGTGCTTGTGGGTTGTGCGTTTCTCCCTAGGGGTTATAAGGCAGCCGGCAGGATTCGACCCCGTGTCACACGAGTACGATACTGTCGTTGTTACCGATTCCCCTAGTATAAAAAAAAAAAAACATTGTCCAATCATATAAACTTTGTCACAAGATATAAATGCTATCAATCGTTGTCAATATGCTATCATGTGGTGATGAGTAAAGTCGTTGTCGACATACTTATCTATATCCTATTAATAAAATCTCCATTAATAAAATATGCTATCGTTATGCTATCAACATGCTATAAATAAAATTGTTGTCCTTTAAACCATATGATTTGTTGTCCCTTAAAAAACACATCGATTTTTAACAATCAATTGTAACGTTGTCTTTTACACACGATTAACAAATAGAAAAGGATTTAGCAAGGGTTAAATATATATCTTGTTGTCAACAATAATGGTAAATCGTTGTCCATTCGCTACAGGATATCGTCGTCATTCAATCATTAATACCAAAGGGAGATCGTTGTCATACACATCATACCATGCAATAATTTCACCCAACCAAATACACAGTCTCAAACACAACAATCAAGGTATAAATTGGATGTCACTCAAAAGATAAAAACGCGGTCAATCAAGGCATAAATTCACTGCCATTCAAATGATAAATTCCCAGTAAATCAAGGTATAAATTTCCTGCCAGTCAAAGGATAAAAACGCAGTTAATCAAGGTTTAAATTTTCTTCCATTCAAAGGATAAATATGCAATAAATCAAGGTATAAACTTGTTTCCAGTCAAAGGATAAAAACGCAGTCAATCAAGATTTAAATTCACTTCCATTCAAAGGATAAATACGCAATAAATCAATGTATAAACTTGATGTCAGTCAAGGGATAAAAATGCAGTTAATCAGGGTTTAAATTCACTTCCATTCAAAGGATAAATATGCAGTAAATCAAGGTATAAACTTGTTTCCAGTCAAAGGATAAAAAAGCAGTTAATCAAGGTTTAAATTCACTTCCATTCAAAGGATAAATATGCAGTAAATCAAGGTATAAACTTGCTGCCAGTCAAAGGATAAAAACACAGTTAATCAAGGTTTAAATTCGCTTCCATTCAAAGGGTAAATACACAGTAAATCAAGGTATAAACTTGTTGCCAATCAAAGGATAAAAACGTAGTTGATCAAGGTTTAAATTCATTGTCTATAAATGTAATAAATAAAAACGCAATATAAGGATAAGGCTCTTATAATTTTGTTGTCATTAAATCTAAATCCGCTATGTAATACAAACGTAATGCCATCTATTACAATGTTGTTGCCAACAACATATCGTTATGCAAATAACATAATTAATTGTACATGTCATTGTCTAAATAATCAAGATTTTTGTCCATTAATTAATCTAAGTCAACGGTGATATCTTTGTCCAATAGCAATATTTATGTACATTTCTATTTGTTGTCAACAAAATTAAAGCGCAGGTGCATCATAATGAAATACACTGGTAAATTGTGGTTCATCAAAAATGCAAGTGAAGGTTTAATTCAACAGTAAAACAAAATAAAAACTGGACGCATTTAATGGTTATTCAGCAATAAAACGAAATCAATTAGGACGTAATGAAAATGTTTGATCAATAGTAAAACAGTTTCAACTGGACGCATGTAAACTTCCTTATGTTTTATCATTAAAAATAAAAGAACGCGGGCATAAAGATAAATACACAGATATCATAAATTTGCATCCATATCATTTAAATAAACACAGACATAGCATTGAAAGAAATGCATACATTTACCAAAGTTCAAGCAACTAAAAACGCAGAGAAAATCGAAGTTTTATCAATCAAGACGCATAGTTTAATCAAAGTTCACTCATAAGAGAAAAACGCAGAGATAAGTAAGGGATAGACAACTGGGAGAAAAATTTATGCTTCACTCATCATCCATACATAGGAAAGAAGGGCATTTGAATCTATACGTCTCTAAACACCAAAGTGGCGGTCATCGATTCGGCTCATGGCCGACTGCTCAGGAACAAACTGATGACTAAAGGGATAAGGGACAGAAGATAAAACACAAACTTCTTCGTAATAATCAATAAAACAAACATAGAGAAGTCAATGAAATCATAAGTTTATTTTGCCAAGGTAAATCCACTCAAAAATAAACGCGTGTGTATCGTAGCCAAATGCGATAGCTCTGAGTCGTTGTCCCATGTGTGCTCCGTCCAACTCCTGCTTGTTGACCAATGTGACCTCATTGATACCTCCCAGCCAATTTTATGGGTACTCTTCTCCCCGATGAGTCCCCTAAGCCACAAATAGGTCATGCACACAATACTAGAGAACCTCTAGCACCCAGCTTGCCACACAACGTTGAGCTACCACTCGTTACCTGAACTGGGTATACCAACTCCCACAAGATAAGTTCAGTCAAGACAAAAATTCAACAGCTTAACATTACGCATAAAGATGAGATCCATACTCCTCCTCCTCCGTCCCTTTTATAGATTTTTTCACGTAATTAGTTTAACAAATTCTCATTAAATTCTCTTTTCATTTAATAAATTAGGAAAAACCTCCCCCATACACATGTCACCCATCCCCTAGCTGCACCAGAAATTCAAATTTGTTAATTAATTAATTAATCCTATTTCCCTCACCCACCTAAAAGTATTCTTAAAAATGCTCCTAGGTGTCCCAAAATTCTCTTACACTTCTTAAATGACTTACGCCTTACTAAATTCCTAATTGAGTTCAAAAATTGTAAGTTCCCAAGGCAAGATTTCTTACCAAGTTAGACATTCAACGTTTTCTTTATGTTTCCCCCTTTTTCTTTAGGTTTCCCCTTTTTCCCTTTAGTTTCCTATTTCTTTTAAGTTTCCCTCTTTTCCCTTTTTAACCAAAATTCAATTTAGCAAGTGTAGAAAAACAACCATTTACCCCTTTTTCTTTTTAACTAAAAATTAAATTAGCATATGTAGATAAAACAATCATTTCCCTTTTTAAAATTTTAATCCCCCATTATAATTTGATTTTAAAATTTAATTTGAATTTCTTACCCCCCTTCTTGTTACAAGTTTATTTATTATTATTATTATTTTGACCACAAGTTCTACTTAGACCTAGGTTTTTAATTTCTTTAGGTTGAACGACATTTTTATTAGGGAAAATTGTTTTTAAATCTTACTTATCACATCATTCGTATTAAGGTCAACTAGGTTTATTCACTTTACCAGTTAAAATCGAGACGTGCCCTTCAAGACGCACTAGGTTCTCCAAGGGTGTCACTCGCCTCTTTCCATTTTTCTTGCTCGATGTGCCCTTTAGGACGCACTACGTGCTCCAAGGGTGCCACTCACCTCTTTCTATTTTCTTTATGCAATGTGCCCTTCAGGACACACTATGTGCTCCAAGGGTGCCACTCGCCTCTTGACTGACTTGGTAGACATCAAAAACCATTGGAGTCAATACTCCACCAGGTGATCTTGTAGGAGACTAAGGGCCTCTAAGGAATAGGGCAACTGCCTTATTGTGCACCCCTTATAATCATCGTGACTGACTATCACAGTTTTCCCTCATGGCATCGTGGGTCTTCTCGAACTAGGTGATCAATAACCTACAGTTCAAGCCACGGCGGGAGTGCTAGTAGGTTGTGGCAGGGCTGCTTTCCACACCTCTCCGTCAAAGTCTCTGGTTGTCATGCATGACCCCTCTACTCCACTTGTGAGTCTGTTCGGCAAGATATCATCAACTTACATCATGATCAACGAATCATGTCAGCAACAATAATCAATCCTCATAACATCTAATCATATGTACATGTGTCACATCAATAACATTCAAACCCAACAATCATCTCCCTGACTCTATCCAAAGTCCAAGGGGTTTCATCGATGCCTCTTCATCCTCAATGTCCAAAGTCCTACACACATAGGAGAACCCAGTCAATAGCACCTATCTGTGAAAAGGCAACCAAAATAACATATCATCATATCTCATAATCATAATCAAACGACCAATTGTATAATAATTTGGATCACTTGTAAGCAAGTGTCCTTAAAGAATAAGTTCACTCAGTGCACGCAAGAGAGGGATGTTACATACACCCCCTCTTGGTCTAAACTTTGTCCTGAAGTTTCACAGTATGTAAGTGCCGATAAAAAGTGTATCATAGTATCATAAGTCTATCTATCAAATAAAAATGGAAACTGTTGGCGCATATCACATGCATCCTCCCAGGTCGCTGAGTGCGGACTGTAGTTATCCCACTGGACCTTGACCTGATATATTTTTCAATGTCGTAGTTGTCGAATGCGATGTTCTAGGATGTGGATTGGCTCTGGCATGAGATCACCCTCATCATATACCTGCAAGGTACTCAAGTCAAACATGTGTAGGATCACTAACATAATGTTTCAAATAGAGACGTGAAAGATATCGTGCATACACCTCAAGGATTAGGCAAGGCTAGTCAGTAGGCCACGACCCTCTCTTTTACACAATCGTGCATGATCCCATGAACCTAAGAGATATTTTATCACTCTTTCCAACTTGATCGAACTCTTATGCGGTTTTGACCATAAGAATACTCGATCGCTAATATCGTAACTATGGTCGACACGATGCGCATCGGCATAACTCTTCTACTGATCCTGTGCTTCCTCGATCCTTTGTCTTATTGTTTGCATTTGATCTTCCATTTATTTGATCGCTTCTGGTCCCACCAGGACCCTATCCTCAATCCAATCCCAAATCAAAGGTGTAGGACATGGTCTCCCATAAAGAAACTCAAAAGGCGCCATCTTAATGGTGCTTTGATAACTGTGGTTATATGCGAATTCTACCAATGACAAGAATTATTCCCAATGCTTATGTTGGTACGTCATGTACATACACAACATTTCCTCCAATATTTGGTTTGTTCATGCGGTCTTCCTGTCTGTCTTCGGGTGAGACGCGGTACTAACGTTAAGTTGGGTTCCCAAGGCCTCTTGGAAACTAGTCCAAAATTTTCCTGTAAACATCGATCCTCTATCAGATATAATCCTCTTAGGCATGCCATGCCCTCACAATCTCACTGAGTAAACTCTAGCTATGTCTGGTGCCTGACAGGTCCTACACACAGGAATAAATGAGCATTATTCGTCAGAGTGTCTATTACCACAACAATTGAGTCGTGTTTCCTTTCCATCAGTGGCAATCCAACAATGAAATCTATAGAAATTTCCTCCCATTTCGATTCAGTAATAGTGTGTTGTAGTAATCCTGTCAGATGTCTATGTTCAACCTTCACCTACTGAGATTCTAGACATCTTTCCACGTAGTTGACTATGTCTTCCTTCATTCCCTTCCAGAAGAATAAGGGTTTAAGGTTTGCCCTCATCTTCATGACTCCTGGGTGAGCCATGCACACTGCTCTGTGAGCCTCGTTTAGGATCAACTTCTCAACCCGTCGTTGGGTGGTATGTAAATTCGACCTTTAAATCTCAAAGATTCATCGTTGTCCATATTAAATCCTTCAAATTTTGTTACCATCATTGTTTTTTTTCCAATAAATCCTTGACCTCTTTGTACCAGTCATCATCGTGCTGTAAAGTTATAATATTTTCATGTAGATTCTTCTGAAGAGGCAATCACTGAAAATATGTGTGGTCTCCAACTCAACGCATCTACCACTCTGTTCACTGTCCCTTTTATGTAAGAAATCTTGAAATCCTACTTGCTAAGAAATTCTGACCAACGTCGTTGTCATGCATTCAAGTTGCTTTGTGTAAAGATGGGTTGTAGTCCACACTGGTCCATTTTTAGTTCAATGTTCGTCCAGTAAGGTAGTGTCTCCAAACTCTCAAGGCATAAAAATGGCTAACAACTCCAAATCGTGCGTTGCATAGTTCTCCTCATGCCTTCTCAACTTTCTCGAGATGTAAGCAATCACTCAATCATCTTGTATCAAGACTTTGCCTAAGAGTTCTTTGGATGTGTCAATGCATACCAAGAAGTCTACGTCCATGTTAGGGACCTTTAGTATCGGTGTTGTTGTAAACAATTCCTTGAGCCTCCAAAATGCTTTTGCGCATTTCTTGGTCCAAACAAACTTCTTGTTCTTCTTATACAATTTCGTAATCGGATTTTTCATATTTGAGAAACACTCGAAGAACCGTCGATAGTATCCTGCTAAACCCATGAAGCTACGCACTTCCAGGACATTTGTCAGCACAAACCATTCCATAATAGCCTCAACCTTTGTTGGATCCACAATGATACCTTCGTTGATGATGAAATTCCCTAAGTAGTGAATCTTTGAATGATAAAAACGAGCATTTAGACAAATTCCCATACAATTTGTTCTCTTGTACACACTATAGTACCAAGCGCAAGTGCTCAACATGCTCCTCCATCATCCGAGAGTAAATCAAAATATTGTTAATGAATACTTGGACAAACTTTTCCAAGTATTCACGGAACACCCCATTCATCAAACTCATAAATACCCTAGGGTCGTTTGTCAATCCAAAAGGTAAAAAAATAAACTCTTAATGTCCAAACCTCGTCTTAAAAGTGGTCTTAGGGATGTCATCCTCCTTGATCCTTAACTGGTGATACCCTGATCGCAAGTCGATCTTTGAAAACATCGTCGTGTCTTTAATCTGATTGAACATATCATCAATCCTTGGAAACAAGTATTGATTCTTTATCATTGCCTTATTCAATTGACAGTAGTCAATGCAGAGTCTCCACGACCCATCCTTCTTCGGTATGAAGATAACAGGCACACCCCACGGTGACACACTTGGATGTATAAGTCCAAGGTACAACAACCCCTTCAGTTTCATTCTCAACTCCTGTAAGTCTGGGGTCAACATCCGATAAGGCGTTCTCACTATCGGTTCAGTACCCAGTTTTAGGTCTATGGTAAATTCCAATTCCCTCTCCGACATCCCAGGTAACTCCTCATGGAATACGTACGCAAACTCTCTCACCACCGGAAGGTGTTCTAGACCTTCCACTAGTCCCTTCTTGTTTAACGCAAGGATCACATAAAGCTTACATTCCTTGTGCATGCTCTTCCATAGCTGCAAGGAAGAGATGAACCTCATGAAAACTCCCTAGTTCCTCCCTACAATAATGTGTCTATGTCCCTCATCATCAACCATGCTCAACTGTTTCATCTTACAATTGAGTATCGCCTCATGCAATTCCAACCAGTCCATACCGATAATGACGTCATAATATCCTAAGATCATGATGTATAGGTTAGTCTTGGTGAAAAAATCTCCCAGGTTAAGGCTATAGCTTATAACCTTCCCTCCAACCTTTTGTTTGGATCCCTAATCCATTTCTAAAAATCTAAACTCACCATGTTCGACTGCCTTTACCTTAATTTTTTTTAGCATTGCAACAAAAATGAAACTCTCGGTAGCACTGGGATCTATCATAATACTAAGGGTCTGGTCAGTGATGGTAAGGAGTTTGTTGCTGAGGCATTGGTCACTGAGGTGTAGTGAAGTGGATCCTCTCTGGAATCCACTATATCCTGGTGAAAGTATAGCTAGTGTCTGATGTTGTTTCACACCAGATGACACCTGCCCCGCAGGTCTCATTGGAGTCCTTCTCTTAACCCTGTTGATAAGATACTCCTCTGCTATGAGGGCCTTCTTAATGGCCTCATGTAAGGTTTGAGGCATCATAATCCTAACCTTTACACGAATGTTGACATTAAGGCCAAACACGAACCTGTTGACCTTAAGTTTCTCGGTATTCAAGTGCGAAGCATACCAAAGAAGCTCCAATAATGGGCCTCGTACTCGGACGCCATACGACCACCCTGTCGCGGGGCATTGAAGTCATTGAGTTGACACTAATTGAATTCCTTAGAAAGATACCACTCCTGGAACCATTCCTCAAATAGTTTCCATGACACGTCTTTAATGACTATGTTCAAAAGCAGCAAGAGTGTCTTCCATCATAGAAGAGCACTCCCCTTCCGTGGAAATACCACCATGCAAACCTTCATGCTAGAAGTCGTAACTGTGAGGCATGAAGCACAATGCCTTTCTCTCTAGCCATGACTCAATGGATCTGTTGTCTGTGACACTTGTAGACTTGAGAACTCATCCCTATCAAGTTCTTGGTGAATACTAACGGTACTGGTGGGGGCATGCTGCGGACCCTCAGGGGTACAGTCACCCTGGCCTTATCTCAGTACAGATGGTGAATCAAGGCCTCTAAAAATCTCTGGAAGGACCTTGTCAAACCATCATCATCCCTTACAACAATCGAATCTAGCCCAATGGATTGTTCTTCCCCCTTGGGGGTTAGACTCCGAGGGAGCGGTAACTTCTGGAGGCGTCGCACCTCCTTCCATGGCACCACGCTGTGAACCTCTGCGAATTCCTCTAATCGATATCACCACATGAACACGTTAAAGTTTTTATTAGTGCTAGGTTGTTACTCAAGGGTTTACTGCAGTGGAAATCATGGTGATCCACAGTCACATGGTCGAACCCCCTCTGATACCATATGTAACAAACCCAACATTATGATTGCAAGCGATGCAAGCAAGTGCAATTTTTTTTTTTTGAACCGGGAAGGAAAAAATGACAATAGTTGAACAACACAACTTGATGACGAACACAACGCACGCAGATCAGGCAACAGACAACAACGAATCGACACACTAGCACATCATGCAACTGTATGAAACACGCAATAATAAATAGACAAAAAGAATGACTGCCCACCCGACACAAGCAAGACAACTCCTACCAGCTAAGGGACAACGTCAACAACCCGACACAAAGGCTTTGATGACCAGGAACTAGAAACCTCTACGTCATGCAAATCCCAATGCCTTAAGGCATTACAAAACCAAGTACCAGCAACCATTACAACAAACAATGCCCACATCGGAAAGCACAGACTCCATCTAGGTTATCATTCACCTCTATCCATCGGGGCGGGCAATCATCCCCTCATCAGGAATCATGTCATCATAAGGTGATAGGCATGATGGTAACCCTGACGCAACATAACACATATAGACCAATAACCCAAGAAGATTCAACGTGCTAGGATACCAAACTAACTATCGAAACGCAAGACAACTAACCCAAGCACCCAATCGACAAGTCAACAAGATGCGAGGAATCCGGACGACTATGACATTCATACAACACATTAAATTCTTTGCATAACAATTATATTGCAATATACATCACTCGATGCACATTAAAATAATTATTATCAATACAAATAGCTCAATGTAACTATTTTCCAATTCCAATATCGGATGAGTAATTTCCTAGGGAGGAATTCATTATCTTTTCAATTTAAACAAATAGGAAACATGTATTTTAAAACAATATAAAACATGTTTTTAAAACTGAAATGCTATCTTCTAAACATAAACAATAATATCGAACATGTCCTCTAAAACAATATAAAAACATTGTCCAACAAATAAATGTTGTCACAACAAATAACGTTGTCCAATCATATGAACGTTGTCACAAGATATAAACGCAATCAATCATTGTCAATATGCTATCATGTGGTGATGAGTAAATTCATTGTCGACATACTTATCTATATGTTATTAATAAAATCTACATTAATAAAATATGTTATCTCTATGCTATCAACATGCTATAAATAAAATTGTTGTCTTTTAAACCATATGATTCGATGTCCCTTAAACAACATATCTATTTTTAACAATCAATTGTAAAGTTGTCTTTTATAGAAGATTAACAAATATAAAAGGATTTAGCAAGGGTTGAATATATATCTTGTTTTCAACAATAATGGTAAATCGTTGTCCATTCACTACGGGATATCACCATCAGTCAATCATTAATACCAAAGGGAGATCATTGTTTTTTTTTTTTTTGTAAGTAAGAAAAATATATTAAGTACCTTTCAGAAGCAGAGTATCAGAGAAAAATACAATATGTTCATACTGAGGGTGCGGGACTGCCCCATCAGAGGGGAAACCAGTCCCGCTATCCCAGGAGACCCCAAACTTAACAGTACTAATGTTTCCCATTTTAAACATAAAAGTTTACACCTAATACTTCCTCATATGCTAAAAGAAAAATTGACAGATAGACTACTGACCACCTGAGACAAGACTGACTAGCTAGACACCTAGAGAGAAGTCGGGCCACTTGGCCTGGAGGTCCCCTGGCCAGGGATCCTCTACTATGTACGTGGGCTGATCTGCCCAGTTTTGTTCACCTTCCACGTCGCCCACAGTGCCATCATATTTGTACTCTCGCCCTGTATCTGTTGCTGCATTCGTCGCTACACTTGTTGCTGCACCTGTTGTCGCGTCCGGCTCCTCCATTGGAACATCCTCAGTCGGGATAGATGCGAGAGAGTCCTGCAGAGAAGTGAGGGTCCGAAGGAAGAGGTCCACCTTGACGTCGGTTTCTTGGAGGCAATAATTGAGGTCCTCCACTCCCTGTTGGATACCAAAGACCAGGTCGTAGAGGGTCGCCAAGCTATCCCAAATCTACACAGTGGTGAAGGAATCACGAGGTAGAGGCCCAGCCCCCCGAGAGGCCTGTTGAGGATCGGACGTAGGGAAAGAAGGAGGCACTGGAGGGCTGCTAAGGTGTCGCTGGGGAGAGCCGAGCGTCCTGGGCACCATCGCCCCGCAGTTGAAAAGCCCATTCATCAAGTCACGAGAAGCAATTGATAGATGCCCAGACTGGATACGGGGGGAAGAGCTGATGGAGGGCGAGTCTGAGGGGGAGACTGATGGTCGCCTAGGCTTCTAGGGCGAGCCCCGCCTCGGCCTTCCCCGTGGGCGAGTCATGGTCCAAGCAATACTGCGAGCGAAGGCAGTCCTGAGCACACAGCGAGGATGAATGGTCAAGGAATAGATAGGGCCGATCTCATTCCAAGGCATTCTAACAGGGTCACACCAAGGGAGATCATTGTTATACACAACGTACCATGCAATAATTTCACCCAACCAAATACACAGTCAAATGAGAGTTGTTACACAGTCTCAAACGCAACAATCAAGGTAAAAATTCATTGTCATTCAAAAGATAAAAACGTAGTCAATCAAGGCATAAATTCTCTTCCATTCAAGGGATAAATTTGCAGTAAATCAAGGTATAAATTTGTTGTCAGTCAAAGGATAAAAACGCAGTTAATAAAGTTTTAAATTTGGTTCCATTCAAAGGATAAATATGCAGTAAAGTAAGGTATAAACTTGTTGCCAATCAAAGGATAAAAATGCAGTTAATCAAGGTTTAAATTCGCTTCCACTCAAAGGATAAATATGCAGTAAATCAAGGTATAAAACCTCTTCCAGTCAAGGGATAAAAATGCAGTTAATCAGGGTTTAAATTCGCTTCCATTCAAAAGATAAATATGGAGTAAATCAAGGTATAAAATTGTTGCCAATCAAAGGATAAAAACGCAGTTAATCAAGGTTTAAATTTGCTTCCATTCAAAGGATAAATACGCAGTAAATCAAGTATAAACTTGTTGCCAGACAAAGGATAAAAAACACAATTAATCAATGTTTAAATTTGCTTCCATTCAAAGGGTAAATACACAGTAAATCAAGGTATAGACTTGTTGCTAGTCAAAGGATAAAAATGCAGTTCATCAATGTTTAAATTCACTGTCTATAAATGTAATAAATAAAAACACGGTCTAAGGATAAGGCTCTTATAATTTCGCTATCATTAACTCTAAATTGGTTGTGTAATACAAATGTAATTCCATCTATTACAATGTTGTTGCCAACAACATATCGATGTGCAAATAACAAAATTAATCTTATATATCATTGTCTAATGATCAAGATTATTGTCCATTAGTTAATCTAAGTCAACGGTGATATTTGTGTCCAATAGTAATATTTTTGTACATTGTTATTCGCTTTCAACAACATTAAAGTGTAGGTGCATCATAATGAAATACGTTGGTAAATTGTGGTTCATCAAAAACCCAGGTGAAGGTTTAATTCAATAGTACAATGAAATAAAAACTGGACGCATTTAATGGTTATTCAGCAATAAAAGAAAATCAATCAGGACGCAATGAAAAGGTTTGAACAATACTAAAACGGTTTCAACTAGATGCATGTAAACTTCCATGTGTTTTATCATTAAAAAGAAAAGAACGCAGACATAAAGATAAATTCGCAGATATCATAAATTCGCAACCATATCATTTAAATAAACGCAAACATTTACCAAAGTTCAAGCAACTAAAAACGTAGAGAAAATCAAAGTTTTATCAATCAAGACGCAAATTTTAATCAAAGTTTACTCATATGAGAAAAACACAGAGATAAGTAAGGAATAGACAACTGGGTGAAAAATTTATGCTTCATTCATCATCCATGCACAGGAAAACAGGGCATTTGAATCTATAGGTCTTTAAACACCGAAGTGATGACCGTCGATTCGACTCCTGACCGACTATTCAGGAACGGACCGATGACTAAAGGGATAAGGGACAGAAGATAAAATGCAAAATTCTTCGTAATAATCAATAAAACAAACACAGATAAGTCAATGAAATCAGAAGTTGGGTTCGCCAAGGGAAATCCATTCAAAAATAAATGTGTGTGTACCATAGCCAAATGCGACGACTTCGAGTCGTTGTCCCGTGCGCGCTCCATCCATTTCCCTCTTTCCAATCGATGTGACCTCACTGGTACCTCCTATCCAGCACTAGGGGTACTCTTCTTCCCACTGAGCCTCCTGAGCCACAAAGAGTCCACACACACAATACCAAAGAACCGCTAGCACCCAAATCGTCTCGCAAGGTCGAGCTACCACTCATTACCCGAGATGGGTATCCCAACTCCCACAAGATAAGTTCAGTCAAGACAAAAATTCAGCAGCGTAACGTTACGCATAAAGATGAGATCCATACTCCTCCTCCTCCATCCTTTTTATAGAGTTTTTAAAGTAATTAGTTTCACAAATTCTCATTAAATTCCCTTTTCATTTAATTAATTAGGAAACACCTCCTCCGTACACATGTCACCCATCCCCTAGTTTCACCATAAATTCAATTTTATTAATTAATTATTTATTCTTATTCCCCCCCCCCCACCTAAAAGAATTCCTAAAAATGCTCCTAGGTGTCCCAAAATTCCCTTACACTCCTTAAATGACTTACGCCTTAATAAATTCCTAATTGAGTTCAAAAATAGCAAGTTCGCAAAGTAAGATTCCTTACTAAGTCAGACATTCATCTTTTTCTTTATGTTTCCCCCTTTTCTTTAGGTTTCTCATTTTACCTTTAGTTTCCTATTTCTTTTAAGTTTCTCTCTTTTCCCTTTTTAACCAAAAATCAATTTAGCAAGTGTAGAAAAACAACCATTTACCACTTTTTCTTTTTAACTAAAAGTTAAATTAGCATATGTAGATAAAACAATCATTTCCCTTTTTAAAATTTTAATCCCACATTATAATTTGATTTTAAAATTTAATTTGAATTCCTTACCCCCCTTCTTGTTACAAGTTTATTTATTATTAATTTTTTTTTACCACAAGTTCTACTTAGAC
>SNQJ01S0070646.1:25437-44666 GCA_010110895.2 Picea sitchensis
ATGTTATTTTATTTATGTCGGTTTTAGGCCATTAGTTGTAATTATACCTCCTAGTCTCCTATATATACCAAGGAGACATTTTCATTTTGAATCATCTGGTACTTGAACATTTAAGTGGGGTAAAAGGAGGTTGCCCCCTCGAAAAGGCTTATTATCTGAAATTATCTCTTTTTCAAGACGTTGAGTACTTTTTCTGAGGTTTTTCTATGCTATATTGATATTTGGTTCTTAACAGATACTCATTAGATGTAGAATTTAATTATGCATCCAACCAATGCCTACACTTGAAATTTGAATGAACATATAAAGAGATAAGTCGACCTACAATGAAAAAAGTAGTTTTATTCCTTTCCCTCCAAAAATATTTGTTTGTTGATGCTATGAAAAAACTTGAATCCATCACTCTGAACTTTCATCTATTCTTCAACTATCCACATTTTTTGTTCATCAAGAAGAAAATTGGCCATCACCCTTCCTAGTGAGAGGACTCATTCTAAATCTCTAGCTAGGTAGGAAAAATTCTATTTCCATACTCAATGGTATGATATTTTCTCATCTGATAGATCAAAAGTGAAGAGGCATAGATGGAAAAATCTTGAATTAGTTCCCACTATCAAGGTTTATCCTGGTTGGGTTGATGATTGGTGATGGAGAAAATTGAACTCTTGTTTAAGGGCTTCATATCAACTTGTTTCACCGACAATGTAGGCGCCACACATTCCTCATTGATCATTTTGTTTCATTCACTGCAACAACAGTCTCTCCATTTTAATAGCATCAATGGTGCCTTTATTATGTTCCTTCTTTACACATTTAGGGGTGGAAGACATTTTATGATGGGAATACAATATCGGTGTATGTTGAAACACATGTTGAGCATTTTATCGCTCCTTCTCAACAAGTTCATTGCCAATTTTCTTGATTCCTTTTTCAATGCATTCTTGTTGATATTCGATACTCCATCATATCTTTGTCAAATCATGCAACCTTCACAAGACTCTTTGCCATATTTTCTATCATTTATTTTGGAGATTGCCCTTTTCCTTTTCCTATGAAGACTTTGAATTTCATGGAGGCTATGAACCCAAACAAGGAAGCTCCATTGCAACCTTGTTAGCACCTATTCATGTTTAAGATGTTGTAAGCACAAATCCTTATTACTTACCCTACCAAATTAAATATTAGGTGAGGATTTTGATGCAGATTTTCTTTTTCAAATAGGTAAAAATCATCACGATATGTTAGCAATAATATTTACTTGGAGCAACTTTATTACTTTTAAAAAATAAACTTTTTTATTTACATGCTAATTATGTAAAACATGCTTTCTTTTTCCAATGTTAGCATTTGTGATTTAAAATGAATATAATAAATGGATTAATTTGTCTGTTGTGTTGTATTTAAAGCTCTTACTCCCTTCAATGTGTTTGCTATATTTTCTTTATGCAATTACTTTCTCATTTCCCAATGATGTGTCTTTGTCTAGCGCTTGTTGTTTCTATGGCACGATGATTCATTTGTACCTCATATCAATTTTCTCCAAGTCTTGTCGTTGTTACTTTTTATCAATCCTTCTACATCTCTCTTTATAATAATTGAGTAGTCTACTCATTTTTACACTACAAAATCGTATGTCCTTTACCACAACATGCATAACAATATATATTTTTCCTACTAGCACCAAGTAATCTTCTTTTTCATTTAAAGCTTCATGAAGTCTACGCAGTGCATTATTTTCTTCTATCTTCTCAAACAATCTAATCAACTTACATTCAACATCTCACATTGGTTTTGAACGACTCCATTTGAACTTTTTATTTTATTGTTTGTTTTGGAACTCTTTTATTCCTACTCAATTCTTATAATTCTCTATTCATGGTTGTTGTTTCATGTATTCTCACCATTTTTGCTAAGTCATGATATCATGTCATATTCAATGACCCTTTTGCTCAATTCTCTCTACTAGAGATTTCTATCTCACTATCAAATACAAAATGGCATATTTCAAGGTGGAATGGGCCAACATTCACGCACATCTTTGATGACTAGGAATATAAATCTACAACTTCTCAACATAGAACAAAGATATCATTTTAGACTTAAATAATTTGAAAATACACAAACATAGTAGAGAAATAGATAACTAAATTAAACAGACAAAAAACTACTCATTCTCATTAACATAAAACAAAATTCATGTACAAATTGAAATACAGATCCTTAGCACTCTACCCTCGTCCATGGCCAACTCCACTATCTTGAGTCTTACAACTCACTAGAAAAATCAATCTTAATGGAAGGTGAACCCATGACGTTGAGTAATAATTTTTGGCAAGGGAGAGCATGAAAAATGTGCTTTCCATAGATTGAAATATAGATCCTTAACACTCTACCCTCATTCATGGCCAACTCCATTATCTTGAGTCTTACAACTCACTATAAAACTCAATCTTAATGGAAGGTGAACCCATGGCGTTGAGTAACACTTTTTTGGCAAGGAAGAGCATGAAAAACGTGCTTTCCATAGACTTGATCAAGCTAATTTTAAGCCTTCGATAAAGGTCTTTTATTTTTTATCCTTTTTACTTTTAGCCGCGAAGGCCTTTAGCTCAATCAAGCTATTTTTATTAACCCACAAAAATCTTGATCCAGGGGTTTTGAAAATCTTCATTAAGCCCTCGATCAAGCTTTGTTGTATTTTCTGCAACTGCAACTTCCAAAGGATGAAACCCCTTCATCTCTTTCATCTTAGGTGTCAAAATTGATACCTTATTTTCGTAGTTTCAATTTCTTCTTATATATTTTTATTTATTTTCTTTCAAAATTTATATTTCATTTTTTTTCCATAATTTCAAAGAAACTCTTAGAAACAAAAATAGCATAAAAACTATTTTACCAAATAGAGTACATTTGGTTTTTCAATTATGTAAATAGTAGGAAAAAAATTCACGAAAACACAAAAACTTATAAAAAGTGATTCAAATATTAATTGGTTGCATTCAAAAAATAAAAAATATATTTAATTTGTTAAAAAGAAAAGTTGGTTGCATTCAAAAAATAAAAATATATTTAATTTGTTAAAAGAAAGTATATATACATTATATATATATATATATATATATATATATATATAACATTGAATCAGTTGAGGAGCAAAAGACACTAGTTAACTTTTATAGAAATTTGCAAGCAAAAACAATTAATTAAATAACATTGTTTGACCACTTTTTTTTTAAATATTGTTAGAAAGACAACATAACTCATCTTAAATTATCTTTTTATTGTACTTACATTTATAAGGATTGTATAAATTTTGAGAAATTCACTTTAAAAAATATGGAAAATGTCAAATTTTCATCTCCAGGATTCACTAAAAAGTGTTACCCATCTTCATTGATTCACTAAAAGGTGTTATCCATCACCTTTAAAAATTATACTTCAATTTTTTGTTCATAGTTTGAAAAAAATAACATATTCATATTTTTATTGTACTTACATTCATAAGCATTAGATTAATTTTGAGAACAATTAAAAATATGGAAAATGTCAAATTTTCATCTCTAGGATTCAATAAAATGTGTTACCCATCTTCATTGATTCACTAAAAGGTGTTACCCATCATCTTCAAAAATTATACTTCAATTTTTTTGTCCATAGTTTCAAAGGAACTTTTTTGTCCATAGTTTCAAAGGAACTATGGAAAAAAAACATAAAAACTATAGAACCAAAATATTATAAAAAAATAAGTGATCAAGTTATGGATGGCTAGTCTTCAAAAAGGTACATTTGGTTTCTCAATTTAGGTAAATAGTAGGAAAATATTTGACAAAAACACAAAGGTGTATAAAATGATTCAACATTAATTATAGGATCCAAAAATAATAAAAAATATATATAATTTGTTAAAAATAAAATCTCAGCTTTATATATATATATATATATATATATATATATATATATATATATATATATATATATATATATATATATATATATATATATATATATATATATACTGAACATTGAATTAAATGACTAATACTTTTTGAAAAAAAAAATATTATTATAAACAACACAACTCACTACAAATTATTTTTTTATTATACTTAAAAAATCATAAGGATTATATTAATTTTTAGAATTTCAATTTAAAAAATATGGAAAATGTCAAATATTCCATATCTCCACAATCCATTAAAGGGTGTTACCCATCTTTATTGATTCACCTTGATTTCAGTCCTCTTATTTATTCTCACTTGACATGATAATTTATTAGCCCTCACTTGGCATGATAATTTATTAACCAAAATTTCATCCAAGCTTCCTCATTCTCACTTGGCATGATAATTTATTAGCCAAAAATTCATCAAAACATTCCGCAATTCATTAAAAAGTGTTACCCAAGTTTATTGTTTTACCTTGGTTTCATTCCTCCTATTTATTCTCACTTGGCGTGATAATTTATTAGCCAAAAAATCATCCGAGCTTCCTCATTCTCACCTGGAATGATAATTTATTAACCAAAAACTCATCCAAACTTCCTAGATTTGCTTATCAATTATAATTTATGACCATTTAAACTAAATTCTAATTCCTCATTCTCATTTGGCATGATAATTTATTAGCCATAAATTCATCCAAACTTCAAGCTTCCTCATTCTCACATCGAATGATAATTTATTAACCAAAAACTCATCCAAATTTCCTAGTTTTGCTTATCAATTATAATTTATGACCATTTAAACTAAATTCTAATTCCTCATTCTCATTTGGCATGATAATTTATTAGCCATAAATTCATCCAAACTTCCTCATTTAAGTTATCAATTATGACCATTTAAACTAAATTTTAATTTTCTATGTTGTCTGGCATATGCCCCTGCTAGCATCATAATGTACATGCTCGTTTCCTAAGACAATATCATACCTAACTAATTCATGTATTCTTCTACATAACACCTTCACGTGGAAAGATGATTTAAAGTGATTGGAATTTTAACAAAGATTATGGTTTAAACTGAGTCCTCAAAACCATTTTGAAAAGATTTGAAAACCCCATTCAATTTTTGAATCATTTCTAGTCACTAGAAACCATTTCCAAAACACCTATCCAAACACCTAAAGACTCTTAGATTGAAAAGATCTAAAGATAGTTTCCCAAGAATTTTTAAAAAAATTCACAAATTCTGTAAGTAGAGTTTTGTTTTAGTCACTAGAAACCGTTTCCAAAACACCTATCCAAACACCTAAAGACTCTTAGATTGAAAAGATCTAAAGATAGTTTCCCAAGAATTTTTAAAAAATTTCACAAATTCTGTAAGTAGAGTTTTGTTTTAAAATTTGAAGGAAAAAAAATTAACAAAAATACACATACACTAACACTAAAAGGACAATAGGCCTAAAATGCAAAATAAAATTCCATTTAATTTGGAACACACTCTTCCAAATTCTAAATTCTTATTTTTAAGAATGATCTTCAAGAAAACAATTCTGGGAAATTTGCATTCCCCTTCTTCAAGAATAATTTCATATCACACCTACTTTTCAGAGAATGGAGAATTAGATTCTGACATACTTGAACCAAAACAGAATGTCTTGGAAATCGCAAAGGTAATGGATTCTCTGGTCGCAGTAGCAAGAAGAAATCTTAGAATAGGTGCAAGGAAACTTTACCATTTTTCAACCCAAATTAGAAAAAGGGAAATTTGGATTATATATGATGGTACACTTGGTTTAATTTAAGGAAGTATAGGAAACGTGTGTAGGTCCACTTGGATGGATTTTATAGCTTCAAACAAGGGCTCACGTATGCAAGGAGTCTCTGACCTACATATGTTTTGTTCATTTCAATTTCTTTGGAACACCGTCCTATATGTAGTATAGTTTATTTTGGACAAAGCAAGGGTGATCTGACTTTTTTTTGCTTCAAGCTTAACATCTCACATTTAGAATTTGAGGACTTTTGTATTTTGGTTCATAGTGTTAATAATATTTTCCCGGACCCAATGGAAAGAGATTGGACTTTGGGATTTTTCCATATGTGAAACTGCTAAATTCATTTATCGGAATATTTTCTCGGATCCAAGGGAAAGAGGTTTGTAATGATCCTCCTCGTTACAATGACGATCCTCATATAACAAGTGCAATTTTTTTGTGTGTGTGTGTGAATGTGTGTGCGCGTGTGTACAAGGATAATAAACACATCCGACTCTGCGTCGCCACCCGACGACGAACAAGACGCATACAAAGACAAACACAACATGACGACCTGAGACGCACACCAAGTATCTAAATGAATTTAAGCGACAATCAATCGACTATAATTAGACTGACTACCCATCCATCCTACCCTGCAATGGTTAGGACCTCCATGACACATAAGCAACGCTCAAGCCCAGGTTCCCATCAATTTTAACCATTTAAGGTCTCAGGGCTAGCCACTGTTCTGAGGAACATGGAGGTGTCTACATCCCGCCCGACACAAGCCGACCAAAACTAAAAATGTTAAATCTACCAACATCAATGATTAACTAAGATTCGTTCTATCAACCAAATTCAATTTAACCAAAGGTGAGAGTAAACTTTATTGTAATTCATCGTACATTAACTTTAATTAACCACACATTACTAATCTAGTTCTAAGTCAATCCATCATCATCAAGGTTTGTTAGCGCATTAGAACACAGTTTAAATAATCATTCTATCAACAAGGCGCAAGGAATCCGATTTACAACCAATCACAAACAATCCAAGCATCTAGATTAATCAACAGAGTCTTTGGTCATCGATCTCATCGTAGAATAATCAAGTTACAAGTGAGGATGGACAGGTTTGATCAATCTAGACTATCATAAAATCTGTCTTATTTATCAGTAATTATAACAAATTATTTTTCTTGACAAATTTACGATTAACGCTACAAGTACTGAATGTCTTGTGAGTAACAAATTATATTAACTTAATGCCAACACAGGTAATATAATTCCATCAAGTACCATTTAAGTAAGGATGTGTCAAATGCATTTGTTAATTATATTCTGAAATAAAAGGGTAAAAAAAGGATGGTCTCAAATAAAGTAATTTATTCAATATCCAACATACAAATCTCTTAAGGAGCACGTGTTAACTTATCAAGTATGACTCCAAGATTCTTTTACCTACCCAAGAGTTAGTATAATATAAAAACTCAAAGAGACGAGACTTAAGGGTAGTTCAAGGTCCAAGGGATTATAAGTTGATTACTTTTATATGTTTGATAAATTCTACATAAGGTAAATCATTCCATAAAATAATAACAACTTTACATCTTATATCACGATAACCTTGCATTAAATGTCAATTACAATGCATCTTATATGTTATCAAATAACAATAAAACCACAATAACCTTTTCCATACATGATAACCATATTACTTTTATATTACAAAATCATTGCAAATAAAATAACTAAACTACAATAACATTCCCATCAATGATAGCATCCTTACCTGTTATATGATAAAAGCTTTGCAACTAAAGTAACTAAACTATAAATGATAACATCCTTAACATCCTTATCGTTACCATAAATGACAACATGTATTATAAAAGCTTTGCAACTCAAGTAACTAAACTATAATAACTAACTATAAATGATAACATCCTTAGCAGTGAATAAATAAAAGGATATTTATCTCCTTCACATTAAATTCATATCGAATAAAACTCGTTGCTAAATTTAAGGCTAGACGTTTGAACTTCGAGAGATAAAAATTGATTTGGCAGAGCGTTACACAATCGGGTGAACGGTATTAATGTCGTGTGAACAACATGGTAGCTATGGGTAGACGGAAAGAACAGTGTTTCCACTGAGTGAAAAACACTGTTGCGGTGCGTGTGTAGTGGGTAAATTAGTGTCGCTGAGTGGGCAGAGGAGGGTTGAATCCGCCGAGCGAACTTCTCCTATCCGGAACCAACACCCATAAATAACCATTCCCAAAGTACTAATTTGTGACAAACAGAAAGAAATCGACCGCAGAAGGGTAAGGCACAGAGTTTAATGGCCATACATCTTAGAATGAACAAGCAGAGAAGGATTCGCCATTAATGAAAATTACACAGTAAGCTTCGCCATTGTAAGTGGTGAAGACGAATTGCTGGGTAGGCCACTAGCAACAGTAATGGCTATTAGGGTAACGCTCCAGACTGTAACTGTAAAAAAAATCGGTGAATAGTAATAGTACTTAGCCTAAACCAGATTCAAACATCCAGTCTGTAACCCAATGATCGTTGAATGCTATCTTAATCTGAAATTCTCTCAACGTAAGAATTCGCTAGAAATAGACATCCAACGCAGTCCTTAAGGAGAATTCGTGGTCAAGGGTTGGTGTAGTTTTGTTGGAGAGAAAATAAATGTGTAAGGGAGATAAGACGCAGTCGGTCGGCAGTAATCCACTGCTTCTTAGGTTGACTCACTGTCCAGAATATAATCATGGTTTCTTAGCGAGGAAAGCAATATCCCCTTCATAAAATTTCAATCAAGTAATAGAAAGGCACAGGTAAAGAGGAGGGTCGAGTAAAAACGTAGATGCAAGGGTGGATGAAGGCCGAACTACAAGCCATTCTCAAATGAGCATACAAAGACAATTCACCATTCTTAACCAAGGCTGGAACACAACAGCAGAGGCAACCATTCCCATCAGTTGCACAATATGATCACATAAATAATAAAACCAGGCAGTTCATCCAGCGCCCAAAAGCAGATTTAAATTAAATACTTTTACATCTCAGAACACCAAATATATAAAAAGAGATGTCCGCAGTATGAGAACGTCAGGGTCCTAAGGATAACTCATCAAATGGATCGCAGAAGTTCTATTAGTCTAAGCACAAAAGATAAACAACAAGAAAGCAATAATCCAAACGCCAAGGCCGTACTTAAGGACGCAAGTCAAGCAACCAGGTACTCTAAGAAAAAAAAGAGGTATGCTATCAATCTAAACACCCAATCCCATACATTAAATATTCAGATCAAGGCATAAGTCATAATGCATATTCTCTACTAAATAAAAGAGCATACATTTGCCTTATCACCCACTTCGATAACGTCCACGCGCTCTGTGTTGCTCCCACTCGTCGACCATCGAGACTACACCGGTACTTCCCAGCCAACGCTAGGGGTACTCTACTTCCCCCTTATCCCCCCGAGCCGCAAAGGGGCCACACACTATCCAGATGGTACGTCTAGCTCCCAGCTCACCTCGCAAGACCGAGCTACCACTCCTATCCGAGCTGGAAAATCCCAACTCCCCACAAGTAATCAGTCAAGTCACAATTCTGGTAACGTAACGTTACGCTAACAACCGATCCCCTACTTCCTCCTCCTTCCTCTCTTTTATAGAGTTTTAGAACTTCCAAACTTTCCCTGAATCTCTTTTAATTTAAGTTTTAATGAAAATCTTCTAAAAATTCTCCATCGTACAAGTGTCATTCATCCTCCACTTTCTTCCAAAATTTATTTTCTTTAATTTATTAATTGTCTTATTTCCCTCACCCACCTAGAGTTGCTCCTAAATTTACTCCTAGGTGTTTTTAGATTCCCTTACAGGTTTAAATACTTTCCCTAAAAGGATGTTGTCAATTTAGTTCAATTTAGAAGGTTCTTTATTGCAGATTCTTTACTAAGTTGACCTCGCTTTTTACCATAAGTTCCCTTCTTTCCTTTAATGTGTTTCCTCCATTCCTTAGTTTCCTAATTTTTATTATTCTCTTATTTCTCATTTTTATTAGAGCCAAAATGACAGTTGCGCTATTTACTGTTTTCCTTTTATTATTAAATTAATATCTTTTTACACTTTCACAAGTTAAATAATTTATTTTTTCTTTACAATTTTAAATCCACTGATTTTAATTAAATTCTTACTCTCTCCATTTTACCCCAAAAATTTTATGAAGACTAAAACTATCACTTAAGTGGTTTTCAGTTTAATTTTTATTTTTTTATTTTTATAGGGTATTTTTCTTAAGGTTTAGACAAAATTTTATCCTAGAAAAGTTTTAGACTTAGGACTTAGATTCTGAACTGGGTGACATTTAATTAGGGAGGTTGTTTAAGAATTTTTTAATGTGTTAAATGTCTTAAGGCCATCTAGGTTTGTTCCTTCATCATCGTCAACACGACGTGCCCTTCCAGACGCACCACGTGCTCCAAGGATGCCACTCGCCTCGTTTGTTTCTTTTGTGCGGCGTGCCCTTCAGGATGCACCATGCGCTCCAAGGGTGTCACTCGCCTCGTTTGTTTCTTTTGCGCGACGTGCCCTTCAGGATGCACCACGGGCTCCAAGGGTGCCACTCGCCTCTTGACTGATTGGTAGACATCAATAACCCCTGGAGTCAATACTCTGCCAGGTGAACTTGTGGGAGACTAAGGGATTCTAAGGAATAAGGCCCCTGCCTTATTGCGGGCCCCTTAGAATCATCGTGAGTGACTGTCGTAGTCTTCCCTCATGGCATCGTGGGTCCTCTCGAAATAGATAATCATTAACTTACAGTTCGAGCCACGGTGGGAGTTCTAGTAGGATGTGGTAGGGCTGCTATCCACACCTCTCCCTTAACCTCTCTAGTGGTCACGTGTGGCCCCTTTACTCCATTTGTGAGTCTGGTTGGCAAGCTATCGTCAACCTGCATCATCAACAATCGTGTCAGAACTTGTCCACATCATATCATATAATCAAATGTACTAAAATCACAATAGAACAATCAAGCCCCAATATCACACTCCCTGACTCAATCCGGAGTCCAAGGGGTTCCGTCGATGCCTCTGCATCCTCAAGGTCTAAAACCCTGCACACTCAGTAAAACCGAGTCAATAGCACATGTCTATGTCAATGCAGTAAACATCATGTCATTTATCATAACGCATCATAATCAAGGACAAATGTTTTAATATCATAATAGGCTGAATCACTTGCAAGCAAGTGTCCTCAAAGAATAAGTTTTCTCAGTGCGCCAGAGTGGGATGTTACAAGGTTAGACTTTGGGATTTTGCCATATGTGAAACTGGTAAATTCATTTAAGAATGGGGAATAATAGTATCGTGCTTAAGAAAAATGGATGTTAATGTTGTAAGGATAAAGTTAGAAGAGGTAAAGAATTTTATAGATGAATATATTTTTAACTCCTCTCTACAAGAAGAAGAGGAATAAAGCTAGAAGAGGTTGTAGAAATCCTAGTCTAACCTGGATCGTAAATAAGTCTAGACTCCATAGAACAAAACAAAAATAGAAAAAATAGAACTGTATATCTATAATACAAGAGGATTCATGTTGTATATAACAATCGAAAGAGGCCCAACATTAAGAAAATATAGCAGTCACAACTGGGCAGAAAGAGATGCCTATGTAAGCTTACAACTAACAATAGTTGGCTTTATTGAAAAATTGGAAAATAACGCTAACAAGAACACTAACACCATCCCTTAAATGAAAGGTAGGGAGTAAACATAAGAAAACATCAGGTCCTAGCAACGCGACCTTATTAGGTACCAAAGTACAAAATAGACTCTCACAAGTAGAGAAAAGAAAAAAACCCATAGGTAAAAACCCTTCTCCAAAAGAGAGAAAAATGTCAATGTTGAAAAGGGCATTGGAGTTGAAACTCGAGGTTTCACAATGATCAATTGACTGGCAAGAGAATGAGACCAGTGCAGGTTGAAATCTCCAATCAAGAAGTATGACCAAAACTCTGAAGAGGAAATCAAAGTAACATCAATGAACTTGATTGAATTATGAAACAACAGAGGTTTAGTTTCAAAGGAGTGAGAATTGTAAACATTGACAACCACCACATAAATGGTTCAAAAATGTAGTGATAGTGAGTAACCAGAACAAAGGCTTCAAACAAAAGCAACAATCATCCACCGAGCAGTGTATTCCATAGACGCTAAAGGTCCAAACAAGAAGTATGGTCAAAGCTCTATATAGTGCTAGGTAACCCCAAGATGTCAATGCCATCAAAGATCCATGTAAAAATCCAAACAACAAATTTCAAACTTCTCAAGAAAAAAGATCAATAAACTGAAATGAGTGTCGTTATGGATACCAATCCATCTCATTGGAGTGCATGGATCACTAGCCACTACAACCAGCAAGTCAAAATAGGAATCGATGCTCGATATGAGGCCCACTCTTAAAACATAGTTGATGTTGAACAAAACAATGAAGCATAAAGAATCACCCAAGGAAGCATTCCACACCATCTTCCACAACATTGAACTAGGGGTCGTAAATGATGGCAATGGATGTCACAAATGATTGCAAAAGTATGGGGGTACTAATTGAAGTTGTCAACAATGTTGAACAACTATGCAAGAAACACTCCAAAGTAGCTAGTTCCAAGTACGAAACAAGGTTGGTCATGGAGGTATTCGACTAGTGACACTCTAAGAATATTTGCACCAGTGGCCCAAAATCTATTATTCAAGGTGAAAAAATAGAGATACCAAAAATAAAGGCCATCATGGACAACAATCCTCAATATGGGTTCCAACAAACAAGGCCATGATAGGTACCCATGTACAAGTTAGGAATCAATTCTCTTAATTCATCCATCCCATGAAAAAACTAGAATCCCAAAAAGTCATCAATTCTGGCGTCCAACTAATCATTGGAAAGATAACATAACGCTCTTTTCAACACCTAAAACAAGACAAAAAATGGGGTCTTCATTGGAGAGTTATGGCAAACACATTGTCGATGACCTCCAAAATACAATAAATTGGAAAACTATTACGCCATGAACCTCCAAAAACACAAACTCAATCACATGCAAAACCAAGGCAATAGATCCTTGGTCTTATCATAGCCCATACACCAATTCCACTACACCATGCACCTCCAAAAACACAAACTCATTCGCATGCAAAACTAAGGCAATAGATCCTTGGTCTTATCACAACCCATACACCAATTCCACTATCATACGAAAGTTTCAAAATAATGTAGCAACAAACCATAAAGATCCATAATAAATGTGCAATTGATGAAAGTGCAAAGCCTAAATAGCATACCAGATAGGTTCCACATACAAACCCCAAGACAAAGTGATCCCATGTATTGTTTTACCAATCAATCAATTCAATCTAAGGCTCCACATGGTTGCCATGAATATGAGAAGAGGGCCATGCATTCTTTTGTAGTTCAAGTCCACTGCAATCAGTTGATTGTCCAAGCCATAGTTGCTCGACACTTGCATTGAAGTAAATCTATTGTACGATAGAGTTAGTTGTTCCATGGTCACCTAATTGAACAATCTCGATGACAAAGGTGTTGTTAGTTTATTATGGCTCTAGTATACCACTTGTAGCATTCTCAACTCTGACAAATTAAGCCCCAATTTTGCGCTAGACCTTTGTATCTCAAGTTAAGTTGTCCCTGAGACAACATCAGGGCTGCCAAAAGAGAGCCCTAAAGTAGCAATATAAAATGAACATTCAAATGTAGGGCCCTAATTTGGAGAGAATGAGATTTGGTCATTTGTTATGCCTCTTCATCTATCATTTGCTTCAAAATAGGTTGTCTTTAGCCCCTAATTTGAAATAAATATGGGCTTCGGTGCATCCCAAAAAGAGATGGATTGAAAAATTTCATAATGCTTGTATAATCAAAATCTTCTTGAAAAATTGCATGGTGCTTGTATAATCAAAATCTTCTTAATCTTTCTTCATAGCTCGTTATTTATTACAGGCCACCAATAAAGGCTCAATTAGCTAAATATGAATTCATTGATAACAAGTTCTTTGTGTGGGAGGCGAGAAACAAGAATATTATGTGGGACTGCAAATATGTGAAAGATTGCTTTTAAGATGGGTTCAACCTCAAATCCCCACTATTTTCCAAGGAAACATCCATTAGAGTGTAGTTATTGTTTGGGATTTGAAACAATTTGTTTTAGTCGTCACATTTTTCATATGGAACTTGATTTTATGACTATATTAGTTTTCATATCGATGTTTTATATGGTTGTTTTAATAATATCCATTACCATATCATTGCTCTGTTGGGATCAAAATCTACAAAGAAAGTGAGGTATTGTATAATGTAGTATCATTCCAATATTTCACTATATATGAATAATATCAAACTGACATAAACGTAGAAGACCAAGATGGATGATTATGTTATCTATTCATTTGATCTATAAACAATTGTGGATATTAAACTAATTTTTTTTGTCAAAACATATCTTACAAATTTCTATGAACTCTTTATGATCTAGTGCTTTGCTCACGAATACGATTTAGCACACGGATTATTGAAGTAAGCTAAGACTAAAATGAGAGAAGTTAAAGTCCTTAACACACCATCTAGAAAACAACTAGAAGACTGAGAAACCCAACATGAGAAACCCTAGTCGGAAGGTGGAGACTATGCCTCTATTTTCTTCTCAAATATGCAATGCAAATGCAAAGAAAAGACTCACTATAGTTTCCATTGACACTATGGCATATATATGTTTTATAGGGCCTTCTAGTTCTTTTTTTTGCTCCAATATCCCACTTCCTTGCTTTGTTCATCTGTGGAACAATACTCAATACAAAAAGAATGGAACCCCTTCCCTTCCTCGGTGTTGAGTCTTTAGCCATAGAGTGTTTTGATTAAGGTTTTTGCATGTCTCAACTCTTAATTACAGTTTTCAAATATTTAGAATCTTCTTGTGATTCCACACATGACTATCTCTACAAATGTGAGTAATGGGAGTCGATGTGACATCCACTTGACAACATTGTGGTCTAGTGTTTTACTTAACACTAAGATTTAGCACACAAATTATTGAAATAAGCTAATACTAAAATGAAATAAGATAGAGAAATTAACACACCATCTAGAAAATCAGCACAAGATATACCCTGGGAAACCCATTATGAGAAAACCCAACCAAATAATTGAGTGTGAATCGTTATTTCGAGAACCAATAGCTTCATCCTCTATGCTTCCGAAGGATGCTATGATAACCTCTCCACCCATTCATCATCAACAAAATTGGTGGGCCCAACTTCTATCTACCCAAACTCCCTTAGCAATTGGAAATATGAACACAAAGGCAGATCAAAATCTTCATCAAAATTCATTCTGTACAAGAGGAATCCGCAATCAATATAACTTCTTTGTTCACCTCAACGTCATTGTTTTCGATTCTCAACAAAATTTCCCGTGAAAAAATGGTTGAAACCCTAAATATGTTTCTCAGGGCCTATGATGAGTTCAAGTTCCACTTGAAAACTATTTGATAGGAAATCAATGAACTCCAGTGTTATTTCTAAGTTGCATTATACTCCTTCCCCTTGGTAGAAGTCCCAAGTTACCCGGTTCTTAATGAAACCACATATGATCTAGGTTAAATAGATAATTGGAAATAAATTTGTGGTTGTTGATATGGATTTGTCACTACTCTTGATATAACTTTGGTTTTCTCACTACTCTTGATATAGCTTCAGTTTTCTACTATGATACCATATTATGAAATGATCTAGATCACAAAAAGAGGAAACTGTAAATAGGTTTGAGTCACACAACTAATTTCAAAGAAAGATACTCACAATAACACCACATGTAATACCAATGAGTATCTGATGCACTTTTTACAAAGGAGTTTACCTCCTTATATATCATTCTTCGTTAAACAAATAATTCCAACCTATGAATGTGGGATAGATTGTTTTACACAAAAAAAGAACATTAACATATTCTAAAGTCATAAAGTGAATTTATTACACACTGAGCCATATATCTCTAATAAAAGACTACCTCCCCATTCTTGGAGGATTTTGGTTCCCAAAAGCTCTTACTCAAGGAGGTTAGGAAAATTTCCCTCTACTTTCTCCCTAGTGTATGATTTAGCCTTTCACTAGAAGTTGTCCTAACAACCCACCTTGCTAGAGCTCATGCTACCCACATTCAATTGCTTTGGATGTATTTTGCAAAATTGTATCCTCTACTACCTCTCCCTAATCGTTTGTTTCTAGGTCCTCTACGGTTGGTAAGACTTTTCCATCTTTATTCTAGTCTAACATGGAAGGCTCATAGAGTTTCAAATTTTTCATATTTTCTACTAAATAAATAAGCATATACAAAGGTAGAATGACTCTATAGGCATTATCAAATACCTTACCCAAAACTTCAAAATGACCACACTAGAGAGCCTGGACTCTCTCCTACCCTTGAATGTCTTTTCAATTTTACGTTAGTCATGTTGGGCCTTGTATTTTTCCAACGACTTCTTCAATGTCTCATATAATTGCGAATGATTATGTCTACTATTATCAATGAATATATCAACCTTCAGTGCTTCACCTATGACACCTTCCCTTGCCCATAATTTCCATCTATATATAACATCTAGATATGGATATCCAAAGCAAAGTTTCAAAGTGAGAATTATTGGTGGAGGTGTGCACTGCTTCGATGTAAGAGCGTTGAACGTAAATAAATTTTTTGTTTGAGGTCCTTAGGTGCTTCTAATTGAAACCCCTCAAAATTTGAACCAATGTAATGTTCACTACTTATGTCTGTGGATGGAAAGTTGTTGATCTCTTCAATTTGGTTCTAGATGGAAATTTTTTTAGGTCCTTAAATATGTCTATGGATGGAAAGTTGTGGATCTCTTCAAATTGGTGTCCATCCTCTCCCAAAGTGTTGTGTGGTGGAAACTATTTTTGGGTCTATGAGATGACTCTTGCATAGCGTCACATTGCCAAGCTCAATTCGCCAGATCCAACGCCCTCCTCATACATGAAACTAATATCGAAGGAATTACACAAGAAGCATCACCTTCTCCAATTGTTGGTTTAAACTATGAAATCAAACCCTTTTTACAGACCGAAAACAAAAATACACCAAACAAAAAAATACACATGTGTCGTCACTCCTTCGTTGAGATCGGAGGATCAATCCCTTTGCTTTGCTAGTCCCCACCGAGGTCAACCGATCCGATTTAATTTTGTCGATCACACCAGGATATTGAAAATTAGGCTTCACTTTGAAATACAATACACATATTACAAGGATCCAACGGATCTCTAAACCAACTAGAATAAACTGAAACCGAACATAATGACAATTGAAGTCTAACTACAATTAAATTGGACAACTGGAAAACAGGAAGACAAAGAAAGTTAATAACAAGGAGATTAAAATCTCTCTTTTGGCATATTTTCATTCTTACTGTGATAAGGCCCTAGAAAACCAAATATGAAACTTTTATACATAAATGAATATATAATTACATGGATTTCAGAGCAAATTGTTGTAATAGAGAGAATCCCATAAAAATACAAAAACTTACCAAAAAAACAGAAAAACCCCAAATTTTGCAAAGCCTTCATCCAAAAAAAGCACACCTTTGTTGGACAGCTCGCAAAGTTTGATTGAAGACAAATGTGTGCAAACAAAGACCAAATTCAAAGCCTGTATTCATCTAAGGAAAAAAAATCACCTCCATTGGACAACTTGCAAAGTTTGATTGAAGACAATCTGAAGACAAATGTCTGCAAAAAAAGACCAAATTTAAAGCATGTAATGTCAATGGACGAAGGTTTCAACTGACAATGTATTTGTTGGGAGATAAAAATTTGTGTCCAGATGCAAAACCCGTTATCCAACCTTCCCCAAATTTAAACAATTTTTAAAACAATGAGCCTTGGCCATGGTAAAACTCTGTTGAAATAAAATCTGGATTTTCACTAGGGCAGCAGTCCACGCAAACCTTGTGCTATGAGTTTTGTGTTTATGTTTTACTTGCACCGCTTGTGTTTATGTTACTTGCACCGCAAGGATTAGAACCTGAAACTTTGCGATTAGTTGTACAAGTACAGTTTTGGGGAGAGGATAGCTCATCGTCTCCATTTTGCTAACCTCTAAAATTACATTTAGATAATAATAAACAAGACTTTGACTAAACTTATATATAATTTAGTATATCTGGTTTTAATACAATTAATAATATATTTATAATTATAAGAATTTGTGAAACAAAAATGATTATCCTCCTATATTTACTTCCCTTAATCAATAAATTCTCATGACTAAACCTATATATAATTTTGTATATGTGGTTTTAGTACAGTCAATAATTATATGAATTTGTGAAACAAAAGTGATTAGCCTCCCATGCTACATTTACTCCCCTTAATCAATAAATTCTGATGTTTTGTTAGAAGAAATCATTCCCTGTATACATGGTAAAACTGATTTTTCTATCCAATTTGATAAAATAAAATTTCTACCTCATTTATGTTCTTTTACTCACCTTAATCTCTGTAATCTTTATATAGATAGTTTAACTAATTTTTCTATTAAATTTGACAAAATACAATTTCTACCTAGTTCAATTAACGAACTCTAGTATAGTAACATTTACCAAATCTAGTTCAATGATCCTTTCTTGCTTCCAACGCTCTTTCAATTATGACTATATTATAGTACAAAAAAGCATGCTATGGTGACGAGAACATAAAAGAATACAAGAGTGACTGGAACAGAAAAGCATACAAGGGTGACGAGAACTACGTTAAATTCTGAAAACCAACAAACTAAGACTAAGACTGTAGTCTTGTTCTTGGAAAAACACAAACTAAGACTTTTACATGACTAAAATTACCTAAAAGCTCCTTTTATTAATATGTGACTTTTTTGTTAGAGGTCTTATGGCCTAAATTCATGTTAAAAAAATCCCAATAAACAGTAAATACCTACAAACTTTCCATCCATGAATGACTTTTTCTAAGCATTCTACAATATTCATAGATTGTATTACCTTTTGATTTGAAAGAGATAAAAATTAGTTGTTGAAGTACATATTAACCAACATTTACATAAAAAAAAAAACAAAAAAAAAATCAACTTCCATTTAGATCAAAAACAAGCAAGCTATGGCAATATTGATCAAAATACATGACAAATTATAGTTCAATTTCCCGTACTCAAAGAGGAAGGGCAAGAGCAGTAGCTGAGAAGAAAGTCCCATTTACCTGGGAACTAGAAAACATACCCTCAACCATTGCTAATCAAAACTTAATATACTTTGTTTGACCCACCCACTCTCTCATCAAAAATATTTCCTAATATGTTTTGCTAAACCATGACTACAATTTCTAAGCATGGGCTGACAGGGTCATTTGGCTCATTTAGCTAATTCATATTAGACACTGCCATTTGTGAAAGTGCATAGAGAAATTGCAATACTTTACATATGA
>SNQJ01S0070646.1:44775-64266 GCA_010110895.2 Picea sitchensis
GCCTAGGAGCATAACACAGGGAATCCTAAAATTATATTTAGAATAACATGAAAAATACTAAATAAATGGTGATGATATTTAAAAACTTGAATACATTTTTTGCACACAATAACTCTCTTGTGCTTAGCATTATGTGATCTCGTGAAAGAAAAAAATTGCCAATTCAATTTAATTCTCTATAGATCACTACCCTTACACAAGAATATTAAGTTAATCCTCTATAGATCACTACTAGATCACTACCCTTTACACAAGGATATTGGATGCATATTTCATTTATAAATCATTGAAGTTACGTATTAAATTTAATGTATGGCAAGCCATCAACACTACCTCCCTTATTGTATACACATGATTTATTTATAAAACATTATAGATATACAATGGAGAAATTGAATGTATAACAAGCTATTAAGACTATGTCCCTTGTTATAAGTATTTGGCTTGAACTTTGCATTTTATCCAACAAAACACAAATACAATGAAATGATGTTAATGACCACATATTGATGGAACATAAACGTATGAGATGTACAAGTAAACAGTACAAAATATAAAACAAAACAATAGAAAAAATAAAAATAAAATAAAATAAAATAGCTTTCCTAAAATATTGAAGAGATTATAAGTGCAGATTAATATTCAAAGTTCTTGTTAAAAACAAATAAGCACGAAACCTTGATGCACTCTATGCCAATCCTTGTTCCTTTGAAAGTAAGAACTGAGCTCAATCTATTGGCGTACTTTAAGGACTATACATAACATAGATGGGATAATCCGTTATCATTTTTTATTTGTTGTGCTCAATCTATTGGCAGACTTTAAGGACTATACATTACATAGATGGCAGGATAATCACTGTATATGGGAACTTTGTATTTCATCCAACAAAACACAAATACAATGAAATGATGTTAATGACCACATATTGATGGAACATAGAAGTATGAGATGTACAAGTAAAAAGTACAAAATATAAAAAATATAAAAAATAGCTTTCCTAAAATATTGAAGAGATTATAAGTGCAGATTAATATTCAAAGTTCTTGTTAAAAACAAATAAGCACGAAACCTTGATGCACTCTATGCCAATCCTTGTTCCTTTGAAAGTAAGAACTGAGCTCAATCTATTGGCGTACTTTAAGGACTATACATCACATAGATGGGATAATCCGTTATCATTTTTCATTTGTTGTGCTCAATTTATTGGCGGACTTTAAGGACTATACATCACATAGATGGTAGGATAATCACTGTATATGGAAACCTGATCATCTTCGTTATCCTTTTCTATTTGTTGTGTACATTTCACAATTTATGTTTTAGGGCTTTGCTAGAAGACAAGCTCATTCCTATAACATGATTTCAAACATAAAAATTCAATTTCAAACATAGTTATTCCTAAATAATAACGTATACAAAAATTAAAAAGCAAGTAAATTAAGCAATAATAACATACACAAAAAGAGAATAAATTTCAAAAAAGTAACAACAAAAAACGTACCAAAAGAGAATACGATGTGTATAAACTGTGTGTGAAAGATTAAGATCAATTGCAAAAGCATCAACCAACTTGCTTACACATAAAATTTCTATAAAAATTCCCAATTACAAACATCTTTTAAATTAGAAGTTACAAAGACAAGTAAAAACAAACAAGAAAATTCCAGGAAAGTCTACATTTGTGTTTATTGTTGGTGAGCATCAAAATTAATTTCCATAACAAATTTTTAGAGTAAATATTAATTTCAAATCAACTTCATCTTAACAAATTTGAAAAATGGAATCATAAATTTAGAGAGAAAAAACATTTTCATTAATGTCCTTCATAAATAGAATGAAGTGTACAGAAAAAAATAGGATGGATTAACAATGCATGAGTATGGATTTCAATATTCATCTCTATGAAATTAATAAAATGAATCCAAAATCAGTGGAAATGTCTTCATTAGTGTTGTGCCACACTTAAAAAGTTATGTCTCTCATCATCTTGTCAACATGCTACCTCTAAGAGTTTTGCATAGAAAATATACTTTGAACAAGTCATTGTCATTAGAAACCAATTCTAAATAAAAAATAATGATAAACTTATGTATATCCATCTTAGTAGCATTCCATCTCAGGGGTTATGATAGAAAAAAAATATTTCAAACAAATAATTAGCAATAGAAAAAACCAATGCAAATCTCAATCTCTGTAGAGTGTTCATTATTACTGTCACAGTTTTGTCATGTTTATTAGTTTTGTCGAGTTCATTATTACTATAAAATGAGTTAGTATAAAGAAGAAAAAGCACCACACCACTCCGGGAAAAACATTCTACCTTTAAGAGATTTGCATATAAAAATTACTTTAAATAAGTCATTAGAAACCAATTTTAGATACAAAATAATGAATAACTTAAGTATATCATCTTCTTAGCGACATTCCACCTCAAGGGTTCTGCTAGGAATAAAACATTTAGAACAAATAATTAGTAATAGAAAAACCAATGCAAATCTCAATCTCACAGTTTTGTCAAATTCATTATTACTGTATTTTATTAATAAACATAACATTTAGCTTCCCTCAACAAAAAACAACAGAATTAGAGAGTGAACATTTCAATATTCTACAAAATTTCAAAACGCATGCTTCCCAAAAAAGATTTAATGGTTATTACTTCAAAAAGAAAAACAAAAAAAATTAGACAAACAAAGCCTCCCCATATTGTTGCTTATACAAAGAATACATTGATCATGAAGTACACGCAAACATGGACATATATCCCATATGGATAGCATATCATTGCATCAGAATAGAATATAAATTCTAATATTCTTCTAAAATTTCAAATTACACAATGGTCAAAAAGAAAAGAATGTGTAGGAGAAGAAAGAAAAGAAACAATGGAATTATATGAATATAATTATTAAAAACAAAGAATTACAATAAAAATAATAAAAATTCTCATAAATATCAAATGAACCCCCACTCCTATATGTAGATTAATGAAGTTGATAGGTCACCCCCACTCCTATATGTAGATTAATGAAGTGGACAGGTCTCCCATCATCTTCATGCAAAACTCACCCTCTCAGTTTTATCAAATTTATTATTCATGTATTTTGTTAATGTGCATTGTGGTGAACTTCCATTAACAAAACTATTAATCTCCAAAGAAAACATTTCAATATTTTATCAATTTATTAATTTATATATCAGATGCATTAGAAATTAAAAGGTTGCAAAGAAGTTGGAAAAAACCACTAAACATTGCAAGAATAAAAACAATGGAAACATATAAATTAATGTTGTTTCACACAAAAAATGGCATTGATCATTGATCACACATAAAACATATGCCTATAACATTCTACAATATAATCAAATATAAGAATCCACAGAAATATGAAAATGCACATCACCACTCCTGAATACAGTTAATGAGTTGTTAAGCATATCATCATCTACATGAGAAAACCCAACCTTGCAATTTTGTCAGATTTATTATCACTATATTTTGTTCATGAGAAAACCCAACCTTGAAGTTTTGTCAAATTTATTATCACTATATTTTGTTAACGAGTATCATAGTTATCTTCCATTCACATAAATATGGATCTCCATAATAAAAATACCAATATTTTACTAAATTTCAAATCACATGCATCATGGAAATTAAAAAAAAGGCTGCAGCAAATTTGAAAAGGAAACCATAAATTTAGAGGGAAAATATCACATTAATGTTGTTCACACGGAATCATACACACAGACATAGAAACATTTTCTATTTGGATAGAACAACATTGCATTAGAATATGCATGAGTTCAGATTCCAAAATTCTCCTAAGCTTCTAATTAGGTGCATCATGGAAATTAATAAAAATAAACAAGAAAATCAAGGGAAGCCGCTCCATTAACATTGCTCACACATACAACATTGCAAGAAGAAAAACAATGGAAACATATAAATTAATGTTGTTTCACACAGAAAATCACATTGATCATTGATCACGCATAAACATAGACATATGCCTATAACATTCTACAATATAATCAAACATAAGAATTCACATAAATATGAAATTGTACATCACCAATCCTTTTACAGTTCATGAGTATCACTAGGGCAGCAGTCCACGCACCTCGGCCATGGTAAAAATCTGTTGAGGTAAAATCTGGATTTTTACTAGGCAGCAGTCCACGCAAACTTTGTCCAAGAATATCATTGACAATAGAAAACAACTAATGCAAACTTTGTCCAATTCATTAGTGTTATATTTTTTTGATGGGCATCCCATTTATCATAAACAGAGCAACAACCAATCTAAAAAGTAAGCTCAGTAACTCTTAAATTTCAAATCACATGCATCCTGAAAAACAAAAAGTTGAAAGAAACCTGCAAAAATGATAACAGTTAACTTTCATAAACAGAGCAAGAACCAATCTAAAAAGTAAACATTTCAATGTTCTCTTAAATTTCAAATCATATGCATCCTGAAAACCAAAAATTTGCAGCAAAGGGTTCTGCATAAAGAAAAAAATAGTTGAAACAAATCATTGGCAATAAAAAACATCCTACATGCAGATTAATGTAAAAAGTATCTCATCATCTTGGTAGAATTTCACCTCTAAGAATTTTTCATAGGCAAAAAGAATAAAATGTATAAAAGTAAATATCTCATCCTCTTGGTAGCATTTCACCTCTAAGAATTTTGTATGGGAAAAAAAAAATTCAAGCATATCATTGACAATAGAAAACAACTAATGCAAATTGTCCAATTCATTAGTGCTATATTTTTTTGATGGGCATCCCACTTAGCTTTCATAAACATAATCTCTTAAATTTCAAATCACATGCATTCTGAAAAACAAAATGTTGGAAGAAACCTGCAAAAAGGATAACATTTAACTATCATAAACAGAGCAACAACCAATCTAAAAAGTAAGCATTTCAATGTTCTCTTAAATTTCAAATCACATGTATCCTGAAAAACAAAATTTGCAACAAACCTACAAAAAGGATACCAAAAATTTAGAGAAAAAGATCTCACCAAAGTTGTTCACATAGAAGTCACATTAATAAAGATTACACAAACACATAGATATATGTTCTCACAGAAGTCAAATTGATAAGAAGTACACACAAACATATACATATTCCATATGTATAGGATAGCATTGCAAGAAAATAGATATCATATTCTTTTAAAGTTTTTAATTACTTGCATACTAAGATTTAAGGTCAGGAAGAAAAGAATATGTAAAAAGAAACAAAAAAACACAATACAAACATAGACATATAATTAGAAGAAAAGATAAAACAGTTCAAACAAATTATTTGCAATAAAAACAACCAATGGAAAAACAATAAAAACAGCTAATGGGAAACTCAATCTCCGACCATCACATTTAATTTCCATAAACAAAACAGCATATCTCCAGAGTAAACTTTCTAATATTTTGTTGCAATTCTTAGCACATGCATCTTGGAAATTAAAGATTGCAACAACTTTTTAAAAGAACAAAAAAATTAGAAGAAACAAAGTCCAAACAAGTTTTCACACAAAAGTCACATTGATAAGAAGTACACACAAGCATATATACATATTCCATATGGATAGGATAACATTGCACGAAATTAACTATCATATTCTTTTAAAGTTTTCATTACTTGCATCCTAAGAATGAAGGTTGGGAAGAAAACAATATGTAAGAAAAAACAAGAAAACACACTAATCTTCAGATTAAACTTTCCAATATTCTGCTACATTTCTTCGCAGATATATCTTTGGAAATGAATAGTTACAACAACTTTTTAAAGAAAAAAGAATTAGAGGAAACAGAGTCTAGACTCCCTCAATATTGCTGAAATGGAGAATAGAGAACACGGTGAGCGTAAACCAGAGCATGGACATAAAGAAAACTGAGCATGGACATGATAAACCAGAGCATGGACATAAAGAAAACTAAGCATGGACACGGTATTTATCATCATCTTGGCATTGTTCCACCTCTAAAATTTCTTCATAGCAATAAAGGCATTAAACAAAATCTTGGAAAATAGAAAACAATACATGCAAAACTCAATGTCACAACTTAGTGAAATTATTACCTATCATTATATTTTATCTATCAATATTGCATTTAATTTGTATAAACAAATCAAGAAATATATAAGAATAAACATTCTGATATTTAGCGAAATTTCCAAATTAAGAATATGTATTCCCAAAATATTCTCCATCAATCTTGTTCAAACAGAACATTCCAATTGCATGCATTCTCAAAATATTCTCCATCAATCCTGTTCAAACAGAAAACTGATGATAATGATGATGAACACTATATCACAGACATAAAGAAAACATGACACAGACATTCACAACACCCCATCTGACTAATAATTGCAAAGATGAAGAATTTACGAAGCATTTATCGTCATCTTGACAAGATTCGTAATAAGATCTCTTCATAGCAAAAAAAATGTTAAAACAAAATTCATAGCAAAAAAAATATTAAATGAAATGACAGGATATAGAAAACAACCTATACAAACCTCAATCGCAATTATCAGAGATTATCATTAATGGATTCCACTATATGCTCTTCACATCCCATTTGATTTGCATGAAAAATCTGAATGTAAACATTCCAATATTTGGCTAAACTTCTAATGACCTATATTATGGATATTAAAGGTAAGAGAATCATGGAAATTAAAGGTAAGAAAAAAAAAATGTAAAAGAAACAAGAATATTAACATTACTTATTTAAACAGATAACAAGTTGATCCTAAAAGATTTTGAACAACAGAAATAGAAATGGTCACATGAGCACGTATTTAACAGAAAATATAGTAGAAAAGAAAAACTCAAACTCAACCACGAGGATTAAAAAAACAATTATAACAAAAATTACCTAAAAAAACTCATGATATAATCTTTCAATACAGTTAAGATAAAGAACTTAAAAATAGCAATTAATTTTCATGAATACATTAAAAATAGCTTTAAAGATAACCATTCCACATTCCAATATTCATGAAAAAATTACAAGATTGCTGAGAGATATTACAGAAATAAAACGCAACATAAAGAACAAAAATTAATATTACCGACAAATATTCATATAATAATTACATAAATGAAAAACAATCGTAATCATATCATGTAGCTTCCTACAAAGATTGCACTTTTATTGCAGTATATACATCATTGAAACTAAAAAAAGAAAGCGTCATTGAAACTAAAAAAAGAAAGAACCAAAAAAACACTACTGACAAATATCTACTCAATAATTACATCGGTGAAAAACAATGTTAACATGGAGCTTAATCAGAGAGTGCGCATATACAGTATTGAAAATAAAAACGGAAACACTGAATTTATTTACTGCAGCAAATACATTACGGAAACAAAATAGGGAAACACTGAATTACTTTACAAGCTTGGTAAACACGGTGTATAGATGATCTATTCAAGAATTTCAGAGCCTGACAACTTCCATCTTACRAAAGATTATYGGGAAAATAWTTTTTTAATAAAATAGAGCAATGATARCTTCCATCTAAAAATCCCAACCACATTCACTTATKTRTAGAAAGMAGRGMGAACCATATGACGAATGACDSAGTCTTTATRTAKAAASMAGAGCRAACRRCATTGCAGCGCYGGCMAGGACACCAAAACARCWCAAACACATACTTRCWTTCCTTCTATAAGTTGTAGTCARCAAGGGTACGVCYGTCYTCAAGATGCTTTCCTRCGAAGAACAGACGCTGCTAATCRKGGGAATCCMTTCCTTGTSCTGGATCTTAGCTTTAAGATTGTCAATGGTGTCAGAGCTTTCGACCTCGAGAGTGATGGTCTTGCTGGTGAGGGTCTTAAAAAGATTTATCAATCTTTGTTAAAACACTACATCATCACAAAAATATTATTTGTCAAAACACATACAGAAGAAGAAAATAGATGCCCTGTAAATAGATATGCAGAAAAAAAAACTCAGAAACCCTATCGGCCTATACAAATTTAAGACACAAAATATATGCAACTCGATACAACCTACAGACAAAGTGCGACAGAAAATTGCAGAAACCCTAACAGAAACCAAAAGTGAGAAAAACATACGCCTACAAGATCCGAGAAATTAAATATTATAAGAAACTCCACAAGACATTAGTTTAAGGCATAAAATAAAATAAACCGAGGCATTCCTATATTGAACAACCAAAGGCCATTATACATTTAGACTTCAAATAGAAGACAAAAAGACTCTAGATTGTCAAAACTATAAGCAGTGATTAAGAACAGACTGTTTGGATGAAATGATGAAAAAATAGGACCTGTAGCAAGGTTGCAGCCAAAATTTTTAGCAATAGGTACAAAGAAAACAACACACATGATGCAATAAATCTGCAAAAGCCTTCTAAAACCTTGACAGACAAAAGCCCGTTCAAGAACAACAAGTAATAATATTCTAAGGAAAAACTACAGATCGCTGAGACACCATACCTACAAGAGGAAAAAGCATCAGGAATGGAATGGCTAAAAGAAACGGCTCTGAAATTAATTGCTATTCCAATACCTACAAGAGGCTGTAAATTTCTAATGGAATGCAGCCAAGAAATCAAAACATAGAAAAAAAATCGTAAAAAGAAACGGGGTGGTTAGTGGAAACAATCTCTATTAATCATATTCAACAAAGAGGAAGAGCCACTTGTATTCATCTTTGGCAGCATTTCTCTTCTAAGCTAAAAGCGTTAAAAGACAAATCAGAGAAATAAAAATTAATACAATCTCCCGAATTTGTTGCCAGTGGATTGCAACATAAATCTCCGGACAAGCATTGCATTTGAAGCTGAAACTAAAATCAACAAAACAACTTCCTAAATTTAATTCCAAAAACACATGAGGCGCAATCTTCCTACGGCTAAAACTTATATATATACTCTAAATATCGTACCCATGGCATTGAAGCTTGTATCACATGCTACATACACTACTCTACTCATCATCCGTTGCCTTTGTCTGCTTTTTCTCTTTTCTTTAATGGAAAAGCACGTTATATTGCTGTTGCCTTTGTCTGCTTTTCTCTTTTCTTTAATGGAAAAGCACGCGCTCCACTACACTGGATTTTCACTGGGGCAGCAGTCCACGCACCTCGCAATACACCATTATCCTTTTCCATGGTCCACGCGCCACGCAATATCTGATTAACTTTTCCAAGTGGTAGTGTGTGATGTTGCCAATAAATATTATCTTTTTCTGTTTTTTCTCTTTTCTTTAATGGAAAAGCACGTTATATCCGTTACCTTGGTCTTTTTCTGCTTTTCTCTTTTCTTTAATGGAAAAGTACGCGCTCCACTACACTGGTTTTTCACTGGGGCAGCAGTGCACGCACCTCGGCCATGGTAAAAATCTGTTTGAAGTAAAATCTGGATTTTTACCAAGTCAACAGTCCACGCACCTCACAATATCCCATTATCCTTTCCCATGGTCCATGCGCCACGCAATATCTGATTAACTTTTCCAAGTGATGTTGCCAATATCTGATGTTGCCAATAAATATTGTCACGTATTTTGAGAGATTTACTGTTCGATTTTAAGTATAGTGAGAGCGTGTGATAGTGAAATATGCACGATATATCATATTTGGAAAACACCTTGGCGCTCGGTGAGTCGCTTTCTCTGCGGGACGATAGTACTCGAGTGTGCTAAATGTCTTGTTTCGATGAACTACGCACGAAATATCATATTTTACCAGCTTTCTCCCCGTAAAGATAGTACAAGTGTCGTATCATTGAAATGTTCATGATATCTTTGGTAAAGATAGTACAGGTGTGGTATCATTGAAATATTCATGATATCTTTGGATTCGAGGAATAATATTATATTATTATATTCAAAAAAACTTCAAATCAATGAATGAAATGTTAAAAAATTATGTTATTTGAAAAAAATATTAACAAAAACTTGATATGATTATAAATATATAATTTGATTATAAATATTAATTTGACATGATCATAAATTTTTGGAGATTTTAATTTGATCATTAATTAGATTAAAAAGGTTAATTCAATTGTCTTATATCATTATGAAGGTTATTGGTGAACATTTGAAAGTGGTAGCAAAATCTTTTGAAGTTATTTTTTTTCACTTATATTTTTAAAAAGTTAAATGAGAAAGTTATATATTTTGGAAAAGTTAAATGAGAAAGCAAAATATACCATCTCTTTTATTAAATTTTGACTTTTATTTTTCATAGTAAATATAAGTGTGATATGCATATGAACAATATAATTTCAATCAATATATAAACAAAAATAACAACTTTTTCCTTGTAAATAAGAAAAATAACATATAAAATTGAATAAGATTTTGATATGGGTAACCTATGTAATTATAAATAATATTAATATTATATGTAATTATACAAAGTGTTATATATTTTTATTGATTTTGTAAACAACATGTGGATAATTTCCCAAAATATGCATTAAAAATTTTATGAAAATTTTATATGATTAGGGATAGCTAATAGATTGTTATATGAACATTTTTTGTCGATTCAACACCCTATCAAAGAAAATTAGAGGTTAGTGTTGAACTGAGATATGTTTGAAGTGGTTTTAAGTATGTGAAACCTTTATCCAAATAGATTAATTAAATTGAACAAAACACACCTAAAAATAGATGAATATCACTCAACATGTGAAACAAAAGGAAAACACATGGATGTTCATCACCACCTCTCAAATGAGTCAACTCATCCATTGAAAATGACTCATGTACCATGATGCTCCAAAGTTCATATATGTCGATGCATCGACCTTTGAAAATGAAAATCGGTCTTGCATTTTCAGATTATAACAATCAATTCAATGAGTGCTCTAGTGGTGTCTAATCACCCATGAGCTCATTTTCATCATTGTCATCGTCGTCATCATCATCATCATCATCATTGTCATTGGCATCATAATCATCACTGCCATCGTCATCCTCATCATTGTCATTGTCATCATCATCATTATCATTGTCATTGTCATCATCATGATCATCATTGTCAAAATTGCAACCATCATTGTGATCAATATTTTCATCATCATTTCCATCATCATCATTGTGTGTAACGGCCCCGCCGTTACGACAACCGAACGACGTACAACAGGTCAAAATTTTTAAATGTTGTGATATGAAAATACATCAAAAATTAAATACGACATCGTTGACGCATAGTGCAAAAATTAATGAAACAACAAAAACGCCTTAACAACAATCACGACGCAAACCGACACATCATCGTCATGCATGACGAACCCATATCGATGCGATATCATTCTAATGAACCAACACATGCAACATAAAAATTCCATGGTGCAAGAGATAATAAATACTAATAAATCAAGAAACAACACAGCCAAGGCACAAATAATCAACTCCTTTTTCATTTTTAAGGCACAAACAATTATCTACTTAACTTCCATATTAAATCAATCATCGAATTCACAATAATCTATCAATCCTAAACACCATTAATCAAGGCACCCGGTAATCATCCACACCATACAAAATAAACCATATTAAATCCAAGGCGCAAGCATCTATCCGTTAATTTCGAGGCATAAGGCCCAACCACAATGCAACCCTCCATCATAATAATTTGTCATTACGCTCTAGAAGGCTAATATCTAGAATCATCATTATGACATAAAAACCATTTGCGCAAGAAGTCGAGTTACTTGATCAATAATCAACACATCATTCTATGGTCGCAAGTATAATCCACCTTATCACTATCAACCAAATTATTAATCATTGCGCAAGGTTAAATAATTACATTGCCATCATAATTTGCATTAATCAATCAACTTTATTCTTAATTTGGGGCACAAGATCAACATCTACCTTAAGGCAAGGAGCTAGGTAAACATCAACTTCTAACTACGCGGCGCAAGTAAACCCAATTTCAAATCAATCCAACAACATTTATATTTAAGGGTGCAAGGACAAATAATTAGTAATCCATCAATATTGACTAATTAAAGGCATAAGAAAATATATATTTAATCAATCAAATGCTCAAATTTTCATAAGCGAGCAATCATACGACTAAACAACACTCCAAACATCAAGTTTTTGTTGTGCGCAATAGGTTTAAGGTATACCCAACATGCATTATATTCAATTCAGTGCACGCAACGATTCTCGTTATTTAACTAGACCTTCTTTGACACTGAAGGGTCATGGCGCAAGAGATGTTACCCTTTGTTCGTGGCGCAACTAGCTTAACTATTACACTAACTTAAAGTATAGGCAAACAAAAATTCAACAAGGGTCAGGTATTTCTTTTAAAAATCAAAAGACCTACTAAGGAGGTGCTAAAGGTGCAATGCCCCAACACCATGCAGCAAAAATTTGATAGAAATTTAACATCTCTCTATCATTTGAAGTTCCAGCATAAAAAAAAATAAAAATCGACCAAATAATCACCCTAACTTATTATTAATTAAGGTCATATTAATCGTATGTAAGTATGGAACCCAACTATTTTGGCATGGAATTAACATAATAAACAACTCAACGCTTTTAGCATCACTTGAGTATTAATCAAGACATGAACAAAGTGTACACGAGGATGATGGTGAGTAAGAGATGGCTTACACACAACATGAATCTGAAAATATATAATCGTAATTAAACCAGGAAACTAAATGGATCAAGACTCTTCCAAAACTCAACTAGATTTACAAGACGCCCTTCCATCTCATTCACTCAGCAATATCATAAATTAAGACAACAACCACTTCAGGAAAACAAATAGTTTTATTTCGACAATATTTATGTTTCTAAACTCCCGTGCAGAGTGTACATGCCCCAGCGCTTCGAAGAGTGGAATCTTGGATTCTCAAAGAGGCTTTTACCGCCCAGGTCGCAGAAAAGGATGGTGGGGACGTTGGGCAAGTCTCGGCTATAATCACTCTGCAGAATGGTGAAACGCACTGGAAACCCCACAGTGGAAACGTTGAGTTAAGGGAAACGTTGTGGTAGCAAGGAGATCGTCGGCTAAGTAAGAGCATGATGGTTGAGTGAAGGCACCACCCACACAACTTGTTTGAGGTTGTTCATTGTATCTAGCGAGGAAAAATCATTGTGCAAGATCGGGTAAATCATTGTGATGCAGGGACAAAATTCTTGGCGAATGGGAAGGGAATCGCAGAGGGTAGATAGTAAATAGCATGCCAATCTCTAGGTAAACTCTATGGAGAAGGGGGCAATGCGAGTAGGCTTCCTAAATCACTCCAGGGGCGTCCAACAAGCGCAAGAACATTCTCCCCCTCCCCCAAATCGCAGGGGGTACAGGAAGCGATTGCAGGGACGTTTAGAAACGCATTTACACTCCTCCCCTAAGCAGAGGATACTAGCAATGAATTCGTTGAGGTTTAATCATGGCATTAGCAAAGGGTAGAGACAAAAACGCAGAACAAAGGATGGAATTGGAAGGATGAAGTGGGAAGGAAATCATTGGGCAAGGGTTTAGTCGTTGTTCATGAAAAGAACATTGAGTTTAAGAACATCGAGTAGGGAAAGGTGGAGACTTGGAGCCCCCTTACCTCCCCTAAATGCAAGAAGGGAAGACTCTGCGACCATGACGTTATACAGACCCCAAATGGTCTTACAACGCAATCTAGGCGACATCGCCCATCAACCTTAAATTCACATAAGAAAAATGGATTTCAGGTAGCAGAAGAAGGAAACGTTGATCCTAATAGTGGATTAGCGCTATCCAAGAAAGATATTCATACTCACAATAAGGTTGCGCTATCCAATAGAACACAAAACTAATTCCATAATAGTAATAATTATAGCCACTCCAAGTGACAAAGTACAATCACTTTTCATAGTAACCAGGAGTTCCTTTAACCAAATTGACATAGGTTTAAATCATTTCAAAGAGACGAGAACATAGGGATAAATAATTTTGCTGAGAAAAATATAACTTTATTAAAAAGTCCCAAATATAATATATATAAAGACTTAACAACAATATTGTAATCTATACTCTCAAATATTTACATCCAATATTTCCTTTCAATGACAAGGAAGTTATCAATGATATTCAGAATACAAGGGTTGCGGTAACATATAAAACTTATGCACAATTTAATCTTTTACAAATGAAAAAATAAAATATCATATACGGTGAGTTGAACATCAAAGTTGTTCTCCCGCGATCTCGCTCCTTCTAGCTCCCCGCTTATTAACCGTGAATACCTCACTAGTACCTCCCAACCAACGCTAGGGGTACTCTTCCCCCCCCCCTGAGCCCCTCGAGCCGCAAAGGGGCCACGCACACAAAACCCATAGAGAAATCTAGCTCCGAGCTCACTTCGCAAGGTCAAGCTACCACTCCCTATCGAGTTGGGCATCCCAACTTCCACAAGAAAATCGATCAAGAAAAATATCGACAGTGTAACCTTACGCCTACCAGTTGTCCCCTTAATTCTCCTTCGACATCCTTTATATAGATTTTTATTACTGATTAGTTTCACAAACCCTCTTTAGATTCTTTTTATTAAATTTAATTAGGATAAACCTCTGTCATACACATGTCACCGGATCCCTTAGTTGCACCAAAAAATCAATTTATTAATTAATTAAATTTTCCTATTTCCCTCACCCACCTAAAAGTGTTCCTAAAAAATGCTCCTCAGTGTCCCTTTATTCCCTTACATTTCTTAAATGACAGACGCCTTTCTTAAAACCTAGTTGAGTTCACAATTAGAAGGTTCCAAAGACTAGATTCTCTACTATGTTAGACATTCCCCTTTTCCTTAAGTTTCACCTTTTCTTCTTAGTTCAGATTTAGCAAGTTTAGATATAAACAACAATTTACCCTTTTAATAATTTAATCCTCCATTAATATTTTAATTTAATTATTAATGTTTGAATTTTCTTTACCCCCCCTTCTTGTTATATGTCCATTTAGTTTTTTTTTTGTTCACATGTTCTACTTAGACCTAGGTTTTAAATTCACTAGGCTTGGCGACAGTTTTTAAGGGAAAATTAGTTATTAAACTTTACTCATACCATCATTCATTTTAAGGTCGACCAGGTCCTAAGGAGTCATAGTTTTCTAGGTACTAGGTTTATTAATTTGCTAGATTTAAAAATCGCAAACCACCCTTCAAGTCACACTATGTGCTCCAAGGGTGCCACTCGCTTGCATTCTTGTTTTATTTGCACGACATGCCCTTCAAGACGCACTACGTGCTCCAAGGGTGCAACTCACCTTTTCAATGATTTGGTCGACGTCAAACCTTTGGAGTCAATACTCCGCCAAGTGACCTTGTGGGAGACTAAGGGCCTCTAAGGAATAAGGACCCTACCTTATTATGCGCCCCTTAGAATCATCCTGAGTGACTGTCATAGTCTACCCTCACGACATCATGGATCTCTCGAACTAGGTAATCATTAAACTACAGTTCGAGCCACGACGGGAGTGATAGCAGGTTGTGGCAGGGCTATTTCCACACCTCTCCCTCAATATATCGGGTTGTCATGCGTGACCCCTTTACTCCTAATGTGAGTCTGGTTAGCAAGCTATTGTCAGCCTGCATCCGTCAACGAAACGTGTCAGCGATAACAATCAACATCATAATATATAGTCATATGCCACATATGTAATATCAAAACATTCAAACCATAACCGTCTGCTCCCTGATTCGATCCAGAGTCCAAGGATATCCATTGATGCCATCAACATCCTCAAATGTCCAGAGTCCTGCACGCTCAGGAAAACTAGTCAATAGCACCTGTCGATATAAATATCATAAAATAACATATCATCAAATCCACAAACATCATCATGCTCCATAATTGAATCAGTCAATCATATAGTGAATCGGATCACTTGCACACAAGTGTCCACAAGAATAAGTCACATTGGTTGTGCGCAAGAGCAGGATGTTACATACGCCCCCTCTTGTTTTAAACTTCGTCCTAAAGTTTCACAGTATACAAATGCAAAAATAAAGTATCTGACAATATCTAAATGTCTAGATATCAATAAAGGGAATCTGATGATGCATACCATATGCGTCCTCCCAGGTAGTTGAGTGTGGACTATAATTGTCCTACTAAACCTTGACCTGATCGACAGTTCGACACCGTAGCTGTCAAATGTGACGGTCCAGAAAGTGGATTAGTTCCACCGTGAGCGCACCCTGCCCAACATCCGCCAAGAAATCAGTCAATCTCACGCGTAGGATAACTGAACTAAATTTGCACATGGACACTAGAAAAATATTGTGCAACGCCTCAAAGAATGAGGCACGACTAGCTGTTAGGCCCTTCATAATTATGGTCGACACGATGTGCATTGGCAAACCCTTTTGACGATACTGTGCTTCTTCCATCCCCTTCCGTATCGTTTGTAATTGTTCTTTCAATTCTTGGATCACTTCTGGTCCTACCACGACCCCATCCTCGAGTTGATCCCAACTCAAAGGCGTCTGACACGGTCGCCCATAAAGAAACTCAAATGGTGCCATATTAAGGGTGCTTTGATGGTTGTTGTTGCACGCAACTCGACCAATGACCAGAACTATTCCCAACGTTTTTGTCGGTCCAACACACACATACACAACACAACCTTCCCAAATTGGTTCATTCCTTCGATCATTCAATCTATCTCAAGGACATGTTGTACTAAAGTTCAGTGGTGTTCCCAAGGCCTCTTGGGAAATTTGTCCAAAATCATCTTGCAAACACCGAATCCCTTATCGGATATGATTCTTTTGGTACGTCTAGCTATCTCAAAATCTTGTTGATATAAACTCTAGCTATACTTGGCGCCTGATGTGTCGTACACATAGGGACAAAATGTGAACTCTTCGTCAGAGTGTCAATTGTCATGACAATTGGTTCATGCTTCCTTACCGTCAGTGGACATTCTACAGTGAATTCCATTGAAATGACCTCCCATGTTGATTCCAGAATGGCGTGTGGTCGTAGGAATCCTGTTTGATGTCTATGTTCAGCCTTCACCTGCCGACCTTCTAGACATCTCACCATGCAGTTGATGATGTCCGCCTTTATCCCTTCCAGAAGAATAAGGGCTTAAGGTCTATCCTCATCTTCATGACTCCTGGATGAGCCATGTACACTACTCTATGATCTTCACATAAGATCAAAACTTCTCAATTCGTCGTTGGGATGTAAGTAAATCCAATTATTATATCTCAAATATCCATCGTTGTCCACAGTATATCCCTCAATTTTGGTACCAACATGGTGTCTTTCCCAAAAAATTCCTTACCCTCTTTATACCAGTCAACGTCGCGTTGTAGTTAGAATATTTTCACGTAGATTCGTTTGAAGAGGTATCATTAAAAATATGTGTGGTCTTTGACTCAATGCATCTGCCACTATGTTCGTTGTTCCTTTTAAGTAGGAAATATCAAAATTGTAATCGATAAGCAGTTTTGACCAACGCCCTTACACACGTTCAAGTCATTTTGTGTAAAACAGTGTTGTAAACCACAATGGTCTATTTTTAGTTAGAAATTATGTCAAATCAGGTAGTGTCTCTACCCTCTCAGGGCATACACTATCACTAACAACTCCAAATCGTGTGTTGCGTAGTTCTCCTCATGCTTCTTTGACTTCCTCGTGATGTAAGCGTTCACTAGACTGTCTTGCCTCAGACTCCATCTACGCCTTCCTTGTATGTGTCAGTGAATACCAAGAATCCATCTTCCACGCTAGGGACTTTTAGTATTGGAGTTGTTGTCAATAACTCCTTGAGCCTTCGAAATGCTTCCGCACATTTCTTGGTCCACACAAACTTCTTGTTCTTCTTCTGCAATTATGTAATCAGATTTGCTATCTTTGAGAAACCCTCGATGAACCATCGATAATATCTTTCTAAACCAAAGAATCTACGCACTTTTGGGACCTTCGTCGACGCAAGCCACTCCACAATAGCCTCTACCTTTGCTGGATCGATAATGATGCCTTTGCTGAAGATAACATGCCCTAACCAATGAATCCTCGATATCTTTGCGACCGCTTCCCATAAATTGTTTTTTCGCAACACTGTAGTACCAGGTGTAGAAGTTCATCTTGATCTTTCGTCATCCGAGAAAATATCAATATGTCATCAAGGAATACTCAATGGTAGTCAAGCAGAGTCTCCATGACCCATCCTTCTCTCATATGAAATTAACAGGAGCACTCCAAGGTGATACACTTGGACATAAGTCCTAGGTCCAACAACTCCTTCAGTTGCACTTTCGACTCCTGTAACTCAGGGGTTGACATCCGATAAGGCTATCTTGCCATTGGTTCAGTTCCAGGTTCTAGGTTGATGGTAAATTCCAGCTTGGCTTCGGGCGAAATATCTGCTAATTATTCTGGGAATCGCGTCCGCAAACTCTTGTACTACCAAAAGGTCTTCTAATCCTTCTGTCATGCCCTTGACGTTCGACGCTAATTATGCATATACATTGAATCCTTGTGCGTGTTCTCTTGTAGTTGTATATATAATTTTGCTGAGAAAAATGTAACTTTATTAAAACATCCCAAATATAAGATATATAAAGACTTAACAACAATATTATAATCTATACTCTCAAATATTTACATCCAATATTTCCTTTCAATGATAAGGAAGTTATCAACGATATTCAGAATACAAGGGTTGCGGTAACATATAAAAATTATGCACAATTTAATCTTTTAAAAATGCAAAAATAAAATACCGTATCTGGTGAGTTGAGTCTTGAAGCTATTCTCCCGCGATCTCACTCCTTCCAGCTCCCCGCTTGCTAACCACGAAGACCTCACTGGTACCTCCCAGCTAATGCTAGGGGTACTCTTCTTCCCTGTGAGCCCCTCGAGATGCAAAGGGGCCACACACACAAAACCAAGAGAAAAATCTATCTCCCAACTCGCCTTGCAAGGTTGATATACCACTCCCTATCAAGCTAGGCATCCCAACTCCCACAAGAAAATCAGTCAAGCAAAATATTGGCAGCGTAACCTTACGCCTACCAATCGTCCCCTTACTTATTCTCCGCCATCCTTTTTATAGAGTTTTCTTAGTGATTAGTTTCCCAAACCCTCTTTAGATTCTTTTTATTAAATTTAATTAGAATAAACCTCCCCTGTACACATGTCACTTGATCCCTTAGTTGCACCAGAAAATCAATTTATTAATTAATTAAATTTGCATATTTCCCTCACCCACCTAAAAATGTTCCTAAAAATGCTCCTCAGTGTCTCGTTATTCCCTTGCATTTCTTAAATGACTAATGTCTTTCTTAAAACCTAGTTGAGTTCACAATTAGAAGGTTCAAAATACTAGATTCCCTACTATGTTAGACATTCCCCTTTTCCTTAAGTTTCACCTTTTCTTCTTAGTTCAGATTTAGCAAGTTTAGATATAAACAACAATTTCCCTTTTAATAATTTAATCCTTCATTAATATTTTACTTTAATTATT
>SNQJ01S0070646.1:64276-90155 GCA_010110895.2 Picea sitchensis
GTTGTAATTATACCTCCTAGTCTCCTATATATACCAAGGAGACATTTTCATTTTGAATAATCTTGTACTGGAACATTTAAGTGGGGTAAAAGGAGGTTTCCCCCTCGAAGAGGCTTATTATCTGAAATTCTCTCTTTTTCAAGGCGTTGAGTACTTTTTCTGAGGATTTTCTATGCTATATTGATATTTGGTTCCTAACAAAGGAATTTAAAATAAGAAAGATATAATAATATGAGAGAATAGTATAACACTTGGAAAATAATCTCGATTCAAGCTACCACTAGTCTAACTATAAGGAGACTCCTAATCAAACTCTAACTAAAGTCAAGTTAGGAGACATCCATTAAATGAGAATCTGGGGAATAAAGGGACAACTAAGAGAGAAAATAGGAACACATGGGAGGATATGAGGGAATTTGACTTTTTAATTAAAATAAAAACTTGTAATTATTTGTGCAACTTGGGGAGAGAGCGACAAGTGTGAGGGTGAATAATCCTAATTTATTTAATTAAAAGTTAATTAATTGTGCATATGGACATGTGTCAATGAAGAAATTTCTATGCAACACATGGTCTAGATGAGAAATGGATGACACTGGTTATTGGTCAAGTTATGTTGCCAAAATCATTTTTGAACTGTGTTTTACTTATGAGAGTTGGGAGACCAAGTTGGAGGATAGAGTGGTATCTCTCCCTTGCGAGGAAAACTCAGAGCTATAGTATTTCTGGTTTTTTTTTTCTTGTCCCCTTTGCGGTTCGGGGGGATAAGGGGGGAGAAGAGTGCCCCTAGCATTGGTTGGGAGGTATCGGTGAAGTTTCTACGATTAGAAAGAGGGAAGTCAGAAGGAACACCAGTTGTCGAGAGCATCTTCAAAGTCCATCTTCATTGGTCACTGTATTCTTATTCTAGGATTTTTAATTGTATTAAGATTTATTTGTAAAATGATTATTGAATCCACCGTAACTGTGTTGTAATTCTATGTGGCATTGAAAAGTTTCTGATAATTTTTGGAATCTAGAGGTGAATTTTGGTAATTATTGTCATTTCAATTTCTCGAATCTATACTGGATGCCAGTTGAATTATGTATACTTATAGAGTACGAATTTTCTGGGTCACTTCCATTGGTTGGCGTATTAGAAAAATTAATTAGTTTATTAATTTATTTAGAAGTGATTGATGCAGTGAATTGGCTCTTGTACTGTGCGTAGAGACGAATGTCTTGTTATATGTTGGGATTGGGAAAAATTCCTTGATAAGAGGAAGGAATTTTTTTCCCTGGTTTGCATGTTGTTTATTCGGTAAAACACACATAAATTTCTCCATGTTAAACAAAACAAATTTTGAAATTCTTAGTGGCGTTGAGTACGATTGTGTTTTGTGGAGCACAAATGTTGAATTGTTGTTTTGTTGATTGGCAAGAGATATATAAATAAGCGTACTAGGAATATGTATTCGAGTTTTTGTGTATGTGTGAAATATAATTTGATGGGAGGCGTTACTCTTATTTTAAAGTTTCTCTTGGCATTTTCCTTTATGTAAAGAATTGAGAATCATTTCTTTAGTGGGTGTTCTTACATCGCCTCTTCTAAAAAAAAAAAAAAACTGGGTGAATGTGTTATGCATAGTACTTTACTGTGTGTTCTTCCATCCTCTCAGCTCGTGAATTTGGAATTATGGGTATTGTGCATTGATTGACAATCGTTGTTGGTCTGTGGGACCTTTTATTTTTTATTTCCAGGGTGAACTTTAACCTTGAGATAGATATGCGTAGGCCCTTCCTTCTTGATTCGAAGCCTTTAATTTCCAAACCAGATCGATATCGTATGGTTCACTATAGATGTTCTTAAAAATCTGGAATTTCATTCATGTATAGTCCTCGCGAGCAGCTTCCAATTTGATGTTGAATGGAAGACTCTCTGTGTGTTTTTGGTACCTGAAAATAAAACCTAGGGACCTCTGTGATTTAATTCTGACATTAGAGGTTCTCACATCGGGTTGCTCTACAATCAGGTTAGTTGTATGTCGTTTGGATTTTTTTTCCTTTCTCTTACTTGTTTGATTTTCTTTATCAATTACTCTACTCGGATCTAGAGTAATCGATGTTCTACTTCTTTTTAATTGATTTTTATTTAGAATATGTGTGGGTCCCTTCTTTTAGGAAAAAACCAGACAACTAAACTTTCAACCCTTGCACCTTAGTTGTAGTTCGATCTGTCTTTTGATTTCATCTCCTCTGCCTTATTATAGAATTTATCCCCAAATCTAGAATATTGAATTTCGTCTTTTAAAGATTAACTCTTGATGATCACCTATTCGTTGCCACATCAATGACGACCTCTGATTTAATATAGTGTCTTGTTCCCTTAAGGCTTAACAATTGATGAGATCTTAATTTTGTTGCATTTTGAAATTAAATCCTAGATATCATAACTTTAAATGCCAGAACTAGGGCTGGAACGAGTTTCAGATTGCGTTGTGTGTCAGATTAAGGTCTGGAACAAGTTTTATATTTCGTTGTGTGCCGGATTAAGGTCTAGAACAAGTTCTGGATTGTGTTGTATGCCGAATTTAGGAATGGAACAAGTGCCATATCAAGGGCTAGAACAAATATTCCAAAGCCTTAGTGTCATGTGTAATGATTTTTCAAACATCCAAAACATATCTTTTAAACGAAGATATGTGCCAACCCTTTTGTTATAACATGAATTGATTTTTTTATCTTTTATTGTTCTTTTAAGGGATATATATAATTAGCATGGAAATATTTATTTGATGCTTAATAAAATTTGCTCTTCCTTAATTCCTTTAAATGGAATTGTAAGTTAGCATTTGAGTTCTTATCTATTGTTTAAAATAAGATTGGGTCTCCCTTTATTTCTTTTAAGTGGATTTATAAGTCAACATTGAGTTCTTTAATTTATTGTTTAAATAAGACTGTGCTCTTCTTTAAATCCCTTCTAATGGATATATAAGTTGGTAAATGAAGTCTTATTATAGTAACTTAATATGCTGATCTTCCTAGTTCTTTTTAAAATGGATATGCAAGCAGCTTGAATTCTTATTTATATCATTATTATGATTGATTTCTTATAGTTCATAAAAGGATACTTAAAATAGTATTGAAATATTTAAGTATTGCTTACACAGATTTTATTCTTTTATGGTGTCTTATAATTGGATTGTAAATTAGTATTGACTTCTTTAGGCTTCACTTAAAGAAGATTGATCTTTTCTTGGGTTCTTATAAATGGATACGAAGTTTAACATTGATTTCCTTACAAAATGTTTAATAATATTTTCCATAATACAAGTAGACATAGTTGAGCTATATGTAGATTTTACTGGCTACAAAAGATTGAAGCACTTGATAAATGATGCTTGACCTTAATGAACCTAACTTTGGAAAATTAGTAATAATGAATAGAAATAGATCTCTATCTGTTACAAGATGGTAATTACACTCAAGTGGTTCTTATTATTCTTTATGTAATATCCTCGTACTCATTTGCACTTAATTATTGCTTGAAGTTTGATTAAGCAAAGTAGTTATTCTATTGCAGTAGGAAGAATTGATGTTTAAGTATGGTGGATGAGTCTAGTCTTGAATTTCGGCTTATGATTTGATTAATGAGATTTATATACCTCCTTGTTCCTCAGAACAGTATCCATTCTTGAGACCTTAAGTGGTCAAAATCAATCCGATGAATCCTGGACTTGGGCATTGTTTATGTGTCTTGGAGGTCCTAACCATGCAGGATAGGTTGGATGGGTTGTTTCCTTATGTTATCTTATGAGATATGTTGATTGAATAATAGTGATGTTTCTTTTAGTTGATTGTGATGTAATTGATTGTGTAGTTATTAATATTTTTTGTGATGCATGTCAGTTGTCATAATGTTCGTATGTTTTGAAAAACAAATATTTACCTCTTTTGTACTCAATTTTTGTTGTCATGTCGGAGGGATTGTTACATAGAGGGAAATGCAACTGCATCTAGTAGATATGATACATGAATAGGGACCAGAGGTGAAAAGGTCAGAAGAAAAATTCGTAGACGCATGGAATTTTTTCTTGTCGAAGGAGGATCATGCTCTTATGATGATGAGAGCATATGTGAAAAAGAGGTGTCACTCAGGTATAAGCATCTGGTGAAACAATGGGTACCTAAGAAACTGTATTCCTTAGACATTGACTTCATTGTCAACAATAGGACATATTGCATTGCACCATCCTCCCTGCATGGCCTAGGGATATTTTCCATGGATGGAATAACCGTAAAATACAATACGGCAACTGAATTGATGGATTATGTCGGACCATGTTACAATTATAATGATTGGATGCAGGTGGTCTGGTACATGCGAAGTATGCAGAGATATGCACTCGCTACAAATTATATACATCTAATAAACAACAATAAAAATAAAGGAGCGACTATCTATATTGATGGAAGGCATAAAGCTTCTAGAAATATCGCAAGGTTTATAAACAACACATGACCCGAGACAACAAACAAGCAACCAAATTGCATATATAAGGGACACAAAGGGAATTGGGTATTCATGTGCGCGATAAAAAAGATAGCTCACAGGGAAGAGTTATTAGTGGATTACCATTTGAATCAAATAGAAACTCGATTAATAGTGTGTGGGTACTTATGCAACACCTCTTTAAACAACCTCTATTTATTGCATTATATTTTTTGTATCTTTAACAATGTTTGAAATATTCCATCGTCCCAATTTTATAATAATGTGGGAGGTTGATCGTGGAAAAGTGTAAGCCGCATAACATGTAAATGATTAACAATTTTGATTTACACTTAATGCAAATTTTATTATTTATTTATATAGTTTTATTTGTGTTGCAGTCATTTTTTTATTATCGTTAAAAAAAAAAAATGTTTCAGGGTTCAAATTATATTATAATGTGGCAGGATGATCATGGAAAAGGGGCAGTTGCAGAACATGTAAACGATTAACAAATTCGACTTTGAGTTTACATGAATTTTATTATTTGTTTATATAGTTTTATTTGTGTGACAAATAGTTATTCCATTTGTTTATATAACTGAAATAACATTGATTTTGTTGAATTTTGTAGTTTGTAGGCCATGATGATCATGATTCCCTCGACGACGAGGAGTTGTATTCATCCACTTATCTAATGGTAATTATTAAAAAAAAGATCATTAAAGAGAACAAGGAACTCGATCACTTATTATACTATGCAGATGAAACTCTTAATGTCATAGAAAGGACCAATCTGGTTATGACACAACTTAAGACATATCAGGTAATAACCATAATTTAAAGTGATTTTTTTATGTTCTGATAAGTTCAATTATGATAGTTTTTTTGTAACTTTTACATTTTATTTATTATAAATAGATATTTGGAGCATGTTCCACCCGGTGTCGATAGTAGTGGCACTGCAGAGACACCACATAATCCTGACGCGGTCCATCATATAACTGCTAGATTGTTTACTACTCCATCTTCCACACCTTTAGATGGAAGCCATGACACACACCATGAGGCATCCGGACAATGACCAGGCTCTAATAGAGGTGGTGACAGAGATGAGGTTGGTGATGTGGTTGATATGGGTCCATTTCTTGGAGCTAGATGTGTGACCAGCACGGGGACCCTTCCATGCACATTTTTGGTCGAAAATAACAGACTTCCATTAAAAAAAATAAGATTCCTAAGTAGTTTTTCATATTTTAATTGTTTCATGTTGTCCATTTCAAACAAAAATAATCCTGATTTATATTTTTAAATTAATGATCATATCTTTTTGCGTGTAGGAAATGACCATTTTTATAGGCACCTAGAGAGCAAGGCCTTGTTGATTTTTGGGGCAACCGTATGCACAAGGTGGAATTGCCAGAATTCCAACCTCAAAAAGGAACTTTTGGATTATCTTGAAGGTATCTTTGGAGTAGAGACCTTCAATAAAAAAATAGTCGCCTCTACAGTGGGCGAATATTTAAAATATACGCGGGATGTGTATAGATGAAACTTGGCATTAGACCCTAGGTATGAACACCCTCCATTGATTCCAGAGAGGGAGTGGAAGGCGCTCATTGATGATGCAAAAGAAAATAAATTGAGAAAAACAGGAGAACAAATAATTCGTAACCCAAGGTAAATTTCAATATTTTGAGTTCAATACCTTTAATTTTCTTTAGATCTAAATAAACGTGTGGTATATAACATACTTGAAACTTTTGATGATAGGTTTCCTCACACTTCGAAGACAACTAGAGAAAGGATTTCCAAACATGGCCAACACAGGCTAGGTCAGTGCGACTACTTGAGGTTACAGTCATGAATCGTAAGTACCCAAACATCTTAACAATATTATTTGTATTGTCCCTATAAATTTCAGGTAATTTCATCCAATAACATTGAAAATACATACTCTTGTGAAATGTAGGGAGATGACTTTGGAACTGAAACCACGAAGGAAGAGCTCCAACTTAGTTACAAGTATGACTATAAAGTTGTCATTGATTGTAGGAAAAGCATGGGGTAGACACCAAGATCCAGTTTGCAGGATAAGCTAAATAAACATAATTTCACATCAACCTTTCATTACTTATAAAATACATAAATGTTTGATATCGTCCATAACTTTAATTTTTTACTTTATTTTAATCAGGGGAGCAACTTTATCAATGAAAACATTAGTACTGGAAAACAATGTGTTGATAGTGTAGCACAACTAGAAGATCACGGTTCTCTCGAGAAGCCTCGTCCTAGTGGGGTGCAGCCCCACGATGTTCATGTGACTGAGACACATGATGGTAAAATGACTGTATATTAATCATATACTTAATAATTTCATACTTATAAATTTTGTACTTCTAATTCTTATTACTTATACATGTATGGTTTTGTCCTTATAATTTTTTTCGTTTCAATGATAGAGAATGTCGTAGTTGAGCCTCCTTGAATTGAATATTAGGAGTACAGGGAAACCATTCCAACGGTGCCCATTAGTAGACTAGGGAAATAATTACATTGCAACGATTTTTTTAATATTAATGAACTGCTTCAATGATATTTAAAAATTGTCCATATAAATTTAGTATTTTTTGTTTTTGTAGGCAATGGCCCCTCAAAGAAACCTCCACACTGTGGGTATGAGATTAGGCATGCTCGATGTGATAGGACTGAAGAAAAATCAGCTGTTGAAGAGCCCCTAGAAAATAAAGACATGGAGGTTGATGAATTACTTAAGAACTGCACTAGAAAACTAAAGAATACTAAGAGAAACTTATGATGTATAATAACTTTATAAGACAGATCGATGTGCATTATATAGCTAGTTTATTTGGAACATATTTTGGATGATAAATCTCATTTATAAAAACTCTTTTTATGACATATTCCTTTGAATGATAAACCTCATTTATAGATTTACAATCACTTTTTATCAATTTTGAATATTCTTAATGCATATGTTTTATTAGAATATATATCGGGTATTGGGGAATTGAGAATGATGTGAGGGGGGGAGGGGCCATAGGTGCTTCCACTTCACGTGGTTGGACCTGTTCAGTAGAGAAAAAATTATCGGAGTCGTTTATTGTTGGAGAAAACCTCTCTCGATCCAGCGAAGCAACAACATAGTCAATGTTGACTTTGTTGTTGGTCCTTCGGATCGAGGGAGGTTTTCTCCAAGATCAGACGGCTCCAACAAATTATTCTCGAAACCAAGAGGATCTTATTCAAGCCATCACATTTGAGATGTGTGTTTTTGTGTGTGTCACTATTTAATCTCCTCTCATATGGATTTTCCAAAAAATAATATCAATGGTGTTTGCTATTAGCAATCTTGTAGTTTTAATTTCTATTAGGATTTATTGACATGTCTTAAAAATATTTTTTGGTTTTTACTAAAAACTAAATATAATTTTGTTTGTATTTACTACAATATGGAATTCACACATTTACAGATGCTCTAGATGTTGTACCAATAGCTCATCCAAAAATTAGTGGAATCCAACCTGTTGATACTTTGACAACAGTAAAGGCTCAATAAGAGAGGGTATGCATTATAGTATATATTTCACGGGATAAGGTATGCTCTTTTTCACATCCATCAGTCTAGTTTTGTGGCATCTACTCTCTTTTGAAAGTTGAAACTCATTCCAAAATTATTTTATTTTGCTTGATGCTCGGTTCTAACACTTATGTCATATGATGTACACACTTTCATGGTTGTTGGCACTACTTTATTGTTCACCATAAAATTCCTCATGTCCCATGCAGAAACCAAGTTCATCCAAAAACTCATGTGGCACCTCAAATGCTTCATCAAGAATTGCCTTAATATACTTAGCAACTTGGCTAGCCAATTGTTGGTTTGGTGTAACACCACAACACTATGTCTCCAACAGTTCAACATATTCCAAATTCGTTGATGTGGTTTCTTCAATCATTGCTTGGTCATTGAAATTAGTTCTTCATTCCTCTAAGGCACTCAAAATTTGCTTGCTTCCACAGTTGGAAAAGGTTTCACCAAAACCCTCATTTTTCTTAAGTTTTTTTTAGTCTGTCTCATCGAAAATTTATTGAAAACCCTATTTGAAATGGTTAACCACTCTCCTATAATAGATTTCAATTCTAGTTCACATAGACCCTACTAAACATTACATAGAAACACTTCTTCATTGCTTTGATCTTGTTTGTCTATGCAATGATGAATCACACTCAGTAGGTGCTCAAACTCATGAAACCTTTCTTGAATTGTTCCATTGTATTGCAATCAAATATTTTCGTAGCTAAGTGCTTCAACACACTGCCCGGAATGCATGATAAAGTTGTTATCTATCGAAAACTTGGCATCCTCATGGTTTTCATCTACTAGTGCACTTTTCTTAGTGCAACACATTTTCCCTTGGTGAGTGCCCAAATCAAGAACATCTACAACTATTGTTAGATCAAGCTTCACCAAGGCATTATAATGTTTTTTGTAGATTTTTGCAAAATAATTTGAATCCTTGTTTGGTACTTACTTAAATTATGCACACTTTCTTGTGACACATATCTTGTATGGTATACTTCATAGGTTTTCTAGTTAATTGCTTTCACTAATAATTAATGTACATACATAGAATGAATCAAGGATGTCTTAGCTAAGAGCATGGACCATGAATATATCTGTTAACTTTTTCTAACATGGAAACATCAATTCACATTAAAGGAAATTATTGCTAGGTTGACCATAGAGGACAATAGTAGTGCCAAGGATGATTCATGCAAATGAAATAGTAGAATCTTTTTTCATTTTTTTTAAATACGCAGATCCATCACTCTTGCGAAGAATCGTATCATCGATGCTATTGATATTTCATCCATGGTATTGATAGTTCGTCGATTGTATAGATATTTCGTCGCAACAATTTTTTTCATAGTTTGTCTCTTGTGCGACGAATGACAAACACCTTAGGTTGTCTCTCGTGCAAGGATATCCTTGGGTCATCTCGCGAGCGATGACATCCTTGGGTTTTCTTGGCTGTGATGATATCTTTAGGTCCTCTCTCTTACGACAATCTCTTTGGGTCATATTTCTTATGACAATCTCCTTGGGTCGTCTCTCTCACGACAATGTCCTTGGGTCATTTCTCTCTCGATGATCTCTTTAGGTTGTCTCATGTGCGCTAATATCCTTACGACATACTTAGGTCATCGCTCTAGCAACAATATCCTAGGTTCATTGTGATTTCCATGACACACGATGTGATGTTTGGGGGTTCCAAGCTCAATCACCATCTCCACGACAGAACGCCACAAGAGCATCAAAATGACTGTCGCAAAATGACCCAAATTTACTACTGTGGAATGACTTTCACAATGGATGACACTATGTTCCTGAGTTCTTGCAAGAAATATTTGGATTGACACTCAGGATTGTTAAGGTATCCCTAGATATCCTAGGTAGTATGAACAACAACATTATCCTTGAGTTACATATATCTAAAAGAAGCGCTCTGCAACTAGGGTTTGAACCCTCCCGATTCGAGTGAGCTGCCCACAACAGATGACGGCCCCGCAGGGGCTTCAGAACCGTGGGGAGGGGGCGTCGCCTGGTGCCTCCTACAAACAAGTTGTAGCCAATGAAAACCAGGCTGAAGGACTGAAAAGGCCGACTTTCGAAGAACCCCCAGAAGTTCGCGCGCAGTTTTTTGCAGAGGGACCCTTAAAAGATCGGGCAATGGACATTGACAACGCCACAGAGAAGATCCCAACCACCGCACCAGCTCCCTGGACGCTAGGGAAATGCATCCCTCAGGCACCGCAGGCTCCAAAGTATGTCATAAGCTCGCCTCGCATAGAGGAGCAGAAACAATACATGCGAGATAACGCCCTGGTAGGGAAGTTCTTAGGGCTCTGGCCCTCGGAACGGGATTTGGTCAAATGGATCCAGCACTGGTGGAGACCAAAAGGCCACTATGACCTGCAACTGGGCTCGAAGGGTTTCTTTACAATTATCTTCCACAATCTGGAAGACAGAAATCGCATCTTCGACGGAGGCCCCTACTTCTATAACTCGGCTGGCCTCTTATTGAGATTCTGGACGGAGCGATTCAGCCCAGAAAAGGAAGACTTTGCCCACGCGCCGGTCTGGATCTGATTGTACTCGCTTCCTCAGGAGTTCTGGCTGGAAGAGGTCCTGACGGGCATAGGGAACACCATTGGCATATACGTTAAATCCTCCGAGGCTACCAAGCAGAGGCGATATACTTCCTATGCGCGAATCTGTGTATATCTAAACATTGCTAAGCCGCTCCCAGGCTCAATCATGCTGGAATATCAGGACGACAATTGGTATCAGACCATCGATTATGAGCACATCCCCTTCCGCTGCCGACGGTGTCATGAGCACGGCCACCTCTTCCGAGAATGCCCTCTCAATATGCCTCAGAAGGAAGAAAACCCCGATGGCAACAAAGACAAAGATGGGTTTACGCAGTCAACAGGGAGAAGAAGACAAGGAGGGCGAAGACAACCCGCACAGGTAAGTAATACTCTTTCCACAAGCAATACTCCTTCCACAAGCAACAAGTTCTCCTTACTGCAAAATCAACCAGAAAGTCTGCCTACCCAAGCAACCCCATCCGCCCACCCCATACACAATGAACCCCAGCCAGTTACTCAGAATGCTGAGCGGCCCCCAAAAAACAAGGAAATGGACCATTCACCCACAAGTACGGCTCAGACCATGCCAGAACTGCAGGAGGTTGAAGATGGAGACGAGGAAATGGAGCTAGAGGAGCAGGATCTAGCTGGAGTGGATCTAGACCATCTTGAGCACGCTTATAGGCATAAAAAATTATATACTATACCCAGGGACCAACTAAGGAAGGTGCACAAAATATTCCTTAACTCATCTGTAGGTTCCTCAGCCCGAGCTAAAAAATCCCTAGGCATCCAGGGAAGTCAGACGAAAACCCCCAGCAAAGTCCAAAAAGATGAGAAGAAGCGGGGTCGAAAATCCGCAAACAAGCTCATACAGGAAATATGCAGTTTCATGGTAAATTCAGGTCAGATCAATCTGATATCAGATAGTTTCCCTCCTCTCCCCCCCCCACAGTCATCATGAATATCATATCCTGGAACATCAGAGGACTTAATGGGCGTAGCAAGCAAAAAATGCTACGGGAAATGATCATAGCTGAAACACCCGATGTTGTACTATTGCAAGAAACAAAAAGCACCACAGAAGACATTGATCGACTGCTTCCATATTGCTGGCGGCAAGGGAGGGCAGCTTCGACTGATGCCATTGGAACGGCCGGAGGGCTGACCATCCTCTGGAACTCCAATACTGTAATAATGAAAAATATTCATGCTACACGATGGGCCATCACCACAGAATACAGGCTCATTGGCTCAAATAAGCCTGGACACATCACCAATATCTACGGACCAGCCACACCAAGGGACAAACAAGCCTTCATACGGAGCCTAAGAATCTTAACTAGCCTCACTCAGCACAGCAGATGGATAATCAGAGGGGACTTTAACATCATCCGTAGTCTGAGGGAGAAGAAAGGTGGTTCAACAAGGCTGGAACAGGACTCCTGCGACTTCAATCAACTAATAGATGACCTGCAGCTGATCGATCTGGAGACAAGTAATGGTTCTCACACCTGGTCCAATAGACGCACTGGAATGCACCAAATAGCATGTAAATTGGACCGATTCCTCATAACGGAATCCTTCATGATGGATGGCACGGCACTGGAGGCCACTATATTGAATCTACCAGGATCGGACCATTGGCCTATACAACTATGGGTGGATGTACCAGCCACCCCCGGCAAGAAGCCCTTTAGATTTGAACAGTTCTGGCTCGATAACCCGGACTTCCAAGCAAATATAAAAGATTGGTGGAGAGAAGCAGAGATCCCTTATGGCTCCAAAATGTACAGGTTCCAACAAAAGCTGAAGAATCTCAAAAGCAAGCTTAAGATCTGGAACAAGCAAACCTTCGGCAACATATTCGACTCTCAGAAACAACTATCAGAGCAAGCAAATGAGATACAACGCCAAATCAGAGAGCAGGGGATAACGGAAGAACTCAAAGACCAGGAACTCAAAGTACACCAACAGCTTGAAGAAAGGAAGAGGCAAGAAGAGATACTGTGGAAGCAGAAGTCCCGCATCCAATGGCTCAAAGAATGGGAGCGCAACACAAAATTCTTCCACATAACTGCTGTCCAGAGAAGGCACTCTAACAGGATCACACACCTTGTATCGAACGAAGGGGAAATCCTCCAATCCCATGCTGATCTGGAATCAAGCTTGACTGATCACTTTCAAGACTTACTCATGGAACCAATTCCAGACAGACAGGTAGCTATCCATAAGATTACAAGACATGTGCCGACAATTGTGACTCAGGAACAAAACGCAGCCCTCACCAGACCCTTCACCATCGAGGAGATCGATCAAGCACTACAGGAAACCCCCAAGGGTAAGGCCCCCAGGCCGGATGGCTTCACCAACAACTTCTTCCATTACTGCTGGCCGATGATTCGAACCGAGGTCTAGGAAATTTTGGAGGATTCGCGCATCTCAGGAAATGTCCTAACAGCTTTGAACGCCACCTTCATCACCTTAGTCCCCAAAGAGGGACAGGCACATCGACCCAGCCAATACAGACCCATCGCTCTCTACAACGTCATCTACAAGCTCCTCACGAAAGTAATAGCCCGAAGACTCAAACCAATTCTACCAGCGATCATCTCTCCGGAGCAATCAGGGTATGTAGAGGGCAGACAAATCTTGGACAGTGTCATTCTGGCACATGAGGTAATCCATTCTCTGCAAAAAACAAAAACACCTGGTATGCTTCTCAAACTCGACCTCTCTAAATCCTTTGATAAGCTAAGCTGGCAGTTTATGCAAGAAATGCTCCTAGCCTTTGGTTTCAATCATGATTGGGTTGCTTGGATTCTTAAACTGACTTCCTCGGCCTTCTTCTCTCTTCTGGTAAACGGTGTGCCTTCGAAGCCATTTTCCCCCACAAGAGGGATTAGGCAGGGCGATCCCCTGTCCCCCTTCCTCTTCATTATTATGGCTGAAGGGCTTAGCCGCTCCATCCACGCTGCTTTGGAAAACCACCGGTTAGAAGGGTTGCCCCTGCACGAAATCTCTCCCCCCATCTCCCATAGCCAGTTCGTGGACGATACGCTCCTAATGGGAAGCCCCATAGTTAGAGAAGGTAACTCCATCCAGGAAATTCTCCAAACCTTCTCCGATGCCTCTGGTCTGGATTGCAACAAAGCTAAATCCCAAATCTTCTTCTTCAACACTCCTCCTCCGGTCCAACGCCATATCTCTGAGATCTTGGGCTTTAACAGAAGCTCCCTTCCGTCCAAATATCTCGGTATCCCCCTGATTGACAATGCCCTCCGGAACTCTTCTTGGGAATCTTTGCTTTCTTCTTTCTCCAAAAGACTCTCCTCTTGGACCTTTAGAGCCTTAAACCTGCCTAGCCGTCTCATTCTGCTCAAAGCCATCCTCCACGCACTGTCGATTTACTCTTTCTCAGCGCTAGCTGCCCCAAAATTTGTCCTAAACGCCATTAAAACCATACAGCGGAACTTCATATGGCAGGGCCTCAATAAAGAAAAGAAAATCGCTCTAGTCAGCTGGGAGAAGCTGTGTAAGCCCAAGAATCACGGAGGATTGGGTCTGAGGGATCCATCCATAATGAACAAGGTTCTCAGTGCCAAAATCTGGTGGCGCTGGCTAAAAAATCCAACTGACCTATGGACCAGACTTTGGCGGAAGAAATATGCCCCTAGAACAACAGAAAAGAACCTCATCAGATGGACTGAGGATACTCCGGGCTCATTAATCTGGACAATGACCAGACAAAATAGACAACTAATCACTCAGCATGCCTTTTGGGACGTAGGAGATGGAGAAACGGCCTTATTTTGGCAGGATTCCTGGCAACAATGGCTAGCCTTGATTAATGAAGACTGGGCCCATGACATTTGTAATCATACCACTCGGCTGGGCATGAAAAAAATAAGGGATTACTGGCAGAACAATCCTGTGGAGGACAATTGGCGTTGTTGGCACCTGGACCAGGAAACCCTTAACCCTGGCACACAAGTCAATCTAACGCCACTTCAAGAAGAGCTGACCAAAAGAAAAATCCCTATCAGAATAGGCGAAGATATCCTTCGATGGGGTTATCAACCTAAGGGCTCCTTCAACACGCAAGAAGCCTACCTGCTTAAAACGCAACCAGATCCCCCGATACCCTTGAAAGCTTGGGGAAAACTCTGGAACCTCAATCATTGGCCGAAGATCACTCTCTTCCTCTGGTTGGTCTCACACTCGAGCATCCTCACCTGGGACAATCTTATGAAGCGAGGGTTTATTGGACCCTCCATTTGCATTCTTTGTGAAGGGGTAGAGGAAAACTTGAACCACCTCCTCAACACTTGCCCGTATACCGCTCAATTATGGGATCAAGTAGCGATCATCATGCGCACCTCAGATCACCTAAGAGACAGCATTGTAGAAACCATTATGCATTGGCGAGAGCAGGCGTTCTGTTCCCCCTTACTCAACCGCATATGGCAACTGCTGCCTGGCTTCATCCTCTGGCAAATTTGGAAAGAAAGAAACCGAAGAATCTTCAAACATACCTCTCTTCCTTGGCAACTCTGTTGGGGTCAGTGTCACCGAAATATTGTGGAAACCCTCCTCCTCAGGAATTGGTCAGATGCAGATACGGCTTGCCCTCCTGCCGAACTCCCCATCCTTCATTACTGGCTGCCTCTCCCCCCTCCTCAAACTCCCTCCATCCCCTCCCCTCCTTCGTCTTCAAGACAGCCTTCCCGTTGGACTCCCCCTCCAGAATATTTTGTTAAACTCAACTTCGATGGAGCCTCTAAAGGAAATCCAGGAGCTGCAGGGTATGGAGTAGTCTTCCGCAATCAGGCCGGGACAATTCTTGTCATAGGTGCGGGTTTTCTGGGGCATACCACGAACAACGTAGCAGAACTATGGGGTATGTACAAAGGACTACAGTTGGCTACTAGACATAACTTCCCAAAACTCATCATCGAGGGGGACTCTCAGGTCATTATAGCCTTGTTGAGCAAACTTATAAATGGAGCAAACCCAGAAAGCATCTCACCCAGCTGGCGACTATCTCATGGACTCCAGTGTATTGCAGATCTTCTACACCCTAACCGGGTCATCATCCCCTCCCATATAAGAAGGAAAGTGAATCAAATCGCAGATGACTTGGCGAACTTGGGCACTACCTGGAAAGGACCCGACCTTCAACACAGTTCTGTCCAGAATCAGGATCACCCCATCCTACAGCGATGCATTAGCAGGGCTAGATTAGTTGATCTTCCCCTGGATGGGGTGATAGAAGGCTCATCGAGGCACGGAGGGGAGGGTGGCACAAGACAACACAGCGTGGTAGCACGTGATGAGCGCGTGCAGCAGCTCACCGCCCTCCCGGGAATTTAATGGAGTTTATTGTGATTAGAGGGGGCATTAACACTCCCGCAGGCCCTCCCTCGCAAGTACGTTAAACGATGGATTCACCATCGCTGCTTGACATTTCTCCCTGCCGAGTGCCCGCACAGCTCCTCTGGTCACGACACAGGCAAAAACCCTCCCCTGTCTTCCTCCTGCGTTGGTCGTCGTTCTTTTGCATTTTCCAGCACTCTGTCAGCGCAATGAAACGCCCCCGAGGACAGCCAAAACGAGGCTCTCCCAAGAAGCCCCGTCGACCTCCAGTCACCCTTCCCATCTCTATGTCTAGCGAACCCACCCCGCCTCCTCAGTCTATTCCTCGACCTGCTACAGTGATTGAACCATTGGTCGCCTCCAGAGCTACTCCCTCCCGCTCGCCCAACTCCCTCTCGCGCCACCTTTTTGAATCCATGGTAATGTCTCAGTCCTCTCCACCCCTCTCCAGCCCAAGAAGCAAGCCTCCTCGGGGAGAGACTGTGAATAGTGAACGGAAGCCATCTGGCTCTCTTGATAACGCATACCTCAGTGACCAGCTGTGCATCATGAATGATCTCGTGTTCGAGCTCAGGCGGGAGATGGTTGATTTAAATAACCGCCTCCAGGCCTCAGATGCCAAGGTCGAGAGATGTCTCCAACTACTCTCATCCTTGCAGGGGGCTCTAGCTGAAGAATAGGTTGAAGAATAGATTATAGCGACGCCCATGAACGCATCTGTAGATGCTACAAGTGGACCATTGCACACTGCCCAACGCCCAGTCTACAGGGAGTCAGCGGAAAAAGAGCAGGACAGTCGAGCTATGGGGGTCGAGCGCAACATGGCAAATGAGCCTGATTATGAACCAACCTTCATTGAGGAGGAGCCGTGGCCCGGGGACCTCGCTCCTAAGTGGCCATCCTTCTCGCCAGGTGTTTAGTTTAATCGCTTGTTATGGGTCGGTTTATTAGTCTCTTGGTCCCTGTCGCAGTTTAGTATAAACTCAGTCTTTAAACTTTTTCTTTTGACTAGATGCATTCTGAACTAAAGAGGTAGCTTGGGAACCTGGACTGGTTTCCCCTCTGTTGGGACAGTCCAACATTTCCACTTCTGAACATGTTTGTATTTTGAAAACCTTACTGCAGTATCGCAGGACCCTTATATATATTACTTCTTACTTACAAAAAAAAACATTATCCTTGAGTTTTGTGACCTCAGGATATGTTATGTCCATTAGGTTGATTTTAGCAATTAGTGGTCTGACAACAACCTGTGCATCTAAGAGTTATGTGAACAAGATCAAGGAATTATCAATCACAAACATTATGATATGCGATATACTCTGTTGCTTAGCTCAGGATGTAGTGATCTCATTTTTATTTTCCACAATAAGTGTCATCGCAATAGCATGCTCTCCTGGAGGTACAGAGGCCAAGTTTCTCTTATGTTGTGTGACCCCTAACTTAGTTACAAGGAATCGATCTTCAATTGTAGATACCTCATGAAAATTTTGGAGATGATTCCATAAGGTGAAGCTACACTCAACGACGCTTGAAATGTGTCCACCTTGTGTTGGCCATCTTGGACAGAGTCTTGAGACAAATTAGTCATTTGGTGTAACTGAGTTGTTGTTGGACTAAATTGGTGGAGTGGTGGATGAAGAGATGTTAGCTATGAATCCAAATTTTGTGGGAAATCCTTCACAGTTGAGAGATTAAAACTGGGGTTAATGTCATGCCCTTGTATGAACGTAGTTGGAATTTGCACATATATGTTGTCCATAGCCCCAAGGAGGTTAGTGAACGTTGTACTCATCTTAGTGTATTGGGCTTGGGCGGTTACATGTGTTGCAACTTCTTAGTCATACTTCTACTACAATGCTTGGTGATCTTGAATCACCTTTTCATAATTCTCGTGCGTCTAGTTATGCACGACAATGTCCACTAGGTGTTGGAGTTGTATCTATACATGGGCATGATATAGAACTTGGTGTCGCTCACTCATATCAAAGAGTAATGTGGTAATACAATCTTGTACAATTGTATTTGGAATCAACGCCAAAGAAATACCTCCAGTGCTTCTATCTATTGTGATTGGGGTAGATGAGTCGAATCTGAGGACTTGAGAAGGGGTAATGGAACTATTTTCGAAATTGGGCCATCACAGTGGAGTGCTTGAGGGTGTTGTTGTGGCCCCAAGTTATCAATAGATATAGTCGACGTTGTGAATAGTCTCGGTGTGAATTTATTATTGGAGAAACACTTGTTTTTTTAGTGCATCTATAAATGTTAGGACACATGATGCCATCAAGATGAAACCCTGTTATGCTGAGGGATTGATACTGTGGACAGTTGGGTTGGTCCACTATTTTTTTTCACTGATTGGAGTTTCATGTGGTTGTTGTTGTGTGGGTTTTGGGTCTGAAGGGAACTTAAATAAGGTGTAATGTGTGTATCCCCCCTCTCCCCAAGGGGGAACCGTGAGTTATTCCTACAACCACACAATCCCAGTTCGCCTGCGGTCTAGATTGTAATTACTGCGCATTTTGAGAGTGTACATTTTTAACTCACTATATCCCCTTAGTCATCACTGGGATAGATGAAAATGTTAGGAAAATTACATTCAAATAGAATGTAACCAACATACCTATCCATAATGGTGCACAAAATGTGCACTTACAAAGTTGTTTCCTGAATCAGTTTTCAGTACCAGCTCTGAAAAAAATCGTCATGGGACTTTTGGGTGGTAGGATCCTTGCTCTCGTGTAGTTGAAGGAATTGAGGACATTTGAAGGCATGACCAATCCCATCAGGTTGTTCAAACCCCCGAGAGGGTATCTAGAGCACCATGGCAAGGAGAAGTAGTATCCAACTATAATGAAACTCTTTCTTGGAATCTTGGGAATCTAGACAATAACCAATGAACTCATTAGATAAATACTGGGCCCAAGCCATTTGAATGCCTACTACACACCACTCAACTGCAACAACCACCCCAAATGGAGACTCCTCCTTTGTAAAAGTGCACAAGATCTTACAAGCTATCAGTTGAGTAGAAAATATAACCAACCAGGCGTTGATTTTTTAAATTAGTAACCCATGTGTTTTGTGACATGTACTATACGAGCCACATACTTCATGTTGGGAAGCATATTTAGTGGTTAAATAATTTTCTAGATTTTCACCATTCATGGGTAGGCCTATAGATCGTCAAATGTTTTCTTCATTGACTAGATATCCCCCCCCCCATCCACAAGTATCCACAATGTATGTGGGTGAGTAAAAACAAGACACAAATGGTCATCGTCTCACTATGCCCAAAGTGAGGGAAATCAATGAAAGACAAGATGTCAGCTTGTTGAATTGGTTTGACACACTCTTATGTGAGAACCAATGAATTACCATATGCATTGAAAATTATTGATGCATAATTGTGGAAGGCCAAGGTGGGAAACTGATCAGGGCCTCAAACATCATGATCGACAAATTGCATATTTTACACTTGTCCCATGGGAGACCCTATGAAACTGACATGTCGAGGCAATGACGCTTTTGGTACCTGTCAGTGTTGGTAAATCTTATATCTATTTTGACCATGTTCTCTACTAGATGAAGCCATTATTACTATTTAATTTGAATTTTGTCGATGGCTAATATTGGATTGAAGGGACTATATTTCTGCTTGATTTTGTTTCTACTGTTCCTCCAGACTAAAATTGTACACACTTTCTTATAGAAATTGGAACGTTGGCATTTAGCTGGCCAAAAATTGATTTGGAAGAAGGAAAGTTTCTAGGTAGGTACAATGGTACAACTAGGAGGCCTGGAGGGGGTCATCGAGAACTCGAAGTGTCATATGGTAATCATCAATCCCGTCTAGAACATTAAGCCTTATACCATCTCAACCATATTTTTGAGTCATAAATGATCGAGAGTTTTATGAGACACCTCTGCCAACATTTTTTATTTGTGAGACATCTCATCCCTTTGTATGAATAGTGCATGGATACCAATGTTTCTGCCAAATGCGGGGAATCTCAATATGGGATTTTAATATTTACTATTGATTACCAACATAATACCCTCTCCCTTAGTTACTGTATAATGGACACATCACTGTTTTAATGCATGAAAGGACTGGGACTGTATTCCTTTGATAGTGACAAAGACATATCCATACATGCGCAAGTCTTACTTTCCGACGACGCCATGCATGGTTCTTTCACACCCCTGCAGAAGTTCATCTCTGGTTAATTAATCACAACGAAAACCTCTTCACACGTATCCAACCAATTTGTTTTTCCACTGAGATACCGAGAACAACCTTTCTAGATCTGATGGCATCTATTTACTACCTCTTACTTCATTGTTCTAGTGGGATCCATCTATTTTCTCAATGGATTCAAGTGTGATTGGATGAGTAAACGTTCTTTCTTCTACCAAGTATGTTAGATCGATACCCATTCTTCATGCACATGATTACCTTACATGCCTCATGGAAAATCGAAGGACCGAGGGAATCAAGTTATTTCTAGGTAGTACATTCGATGCCCTTACGCATCGGCTGCCCGTCCCATGCCACTGCTTGGCTATCCACCACCATTCATAGGAACACATGTATCGTTGAATATCTACATCTTCTATGAATCATTTCTGTACAGATGCTTTGACTATTTCCCATTCAAGATAAGGCTCTTAATGCATTTCCTACCATCGCGCAGGTATTCTGATTAATAATATATCAAGGGTGTGAACCCGATGGTGTTAAGGATTGTGTTGCATCCAACCAATAAACACATCCACCAGATCTGATCCATCAAATTGGTAGGATCCAAATTCTTCCTCACCGCCTCATACAATTTTTGCTACCACCTCTTCATGGAATCTTCGAAATTGGTGTCATGTGACTTCAGGCTCCACCAATTTAATTCTCCACATGCAGTGGGGTTGATATCATCTTCCTTGCACCCAATGATCTTATAAACATTTTTAGTAACAAAAATCTGCACATACTCATCCACTGGTTCATTGTATCTATCTCCTTCATTAGGATCTAGAGGTGAGACAATGTGTAAGGTGTCTGTCTCGATTGACATCTGTCTCTTCTTCAAATTCAACAATGGATAGTTGTGAAATGCCCAATCAATGCCAAGGAGTGTAGGGTAGGGATGTGAGTTATCCATACTCATTATGACTTCAAATTTTTCCTCTGTTCTCACCCATTCTTTATTCAACTCAACTTTCTCTAGTCAGTTTATAGGGTAGATCTTGTATTGATTTTTCAACCTTAGTGGGATGGGTGACCAGACGAAACTTGGTTTACCCATAAAATCCTAGGGGTTTTTGACAAAAGGTTCACGTCAGACCATAGATCCAACATGAGTCCATCAATTTCATACCCACCAAATTTTGTTGTCATCTTGAACTTTCATCCTATACACTTATGCTTAGTGACCTGACACATATCTCTTTCTAGTAGGGGTCTTATATGGTCTTCTCAATCCCTTATTCCCCCATGCAGGTAGCTAATGATGCAGACCACACCCTTTGCCTCGACAGAGACCTTTGTGTTGACCTCCCAGTCTTAAGGATTGTTCTAACTCTAACTTCAAGCCGGAGCGGCTCCTTCGATTCACCCTTGGAATATACTTTGAAATTGACCCATAGGTATTTTCGGCTCCTCACAGTCTCTAGGCCGGTCACTGTTCTTTTCTCAACAGAAGAATAGAAAATCGGGTTTTGGGGTTTTCAAACCACCTATGTCATGACCCTTTGGTTCCTGATTTCCCGATCTATGCTTTCCCGATATACTATAATCTCTGATCAGCCTCTGGGCTAGGCTCGTGATCCACACGACCTCATTTCAAATGACCTCAGTTGATGCAGGAGCATCTCTCATGACAAGCAAGCCATCGCGGAATGCAAGTGGACAGCTGGACAAGCCAACACGAATTTTGAAATCCCCTTGGGAACTGATGCGCGATCTTAAATGAGCCATTAAGATGAGGTGCACTTGTACATTGTAATCAGACCTTGAGGACCCCGCTCTCGTCTGAAGTAGATAGAGGTATTTATGTTGAGATGAAATAGGTAGATAGAATTTAATATTAGATTAGACAGTTTTAGAAAGAAAGAGGGAAACGGGATATAGACACCCTCATTGTGCATTTGTATTATTATTGAAGCAGGAAAAGCATAGAAGAGAAGCAGAGAGCTGTGAAAGAACACCCATGTATAGAGTTCGAATTAATAGAAGAGGTTGATTCAAATCCATGGTTTTGTGTTTGTTCTCTGTGTATGTATGCTGAATGCTATGCTCATGAGTATTTACTTCCTGTTATGCATTTGTTTTACATGCCATGTATGAATGATGTATTGCTGAGTGTTTGAAATCTGAGAAAGGAAGTAGAAGAAATGAGTTTCAATTGTTTCTCTATTTGAGCAAGGATTCCTGCAAGGAGTGCAGTTGAAGTCATCCGCAAGGAGTGCGTTGATAGAAGGCTCAAATAGTTTAACTCTTGTTCTCGTTCACCCAGAAGTGAAATTGGGTTATAGGAGCCGTGCAAGGAGTGCGTAGGCTAAGGAAAGTCTCAGATGTGAATCTGAGCGGAGTATTGAAGGACTGTTGCTGCAGGAGTGCGTAGAGTCGAAGGTATTCAACACTTGGAAGTGTCTGAGAGTTTCCGCAAGGAGTGCGCGCAAGAATCTTCTCTAAGACTTAGAGTCATGAGAAAGCTCAGGAGGAATAAATCCTTTGAAGCTATTGAAGGTAGCACAAAGAGTTGGAGCATATCGAGTGACTGAAGGCGACGGAGGTTTGGGACACAGTTGATTAAGTCCAGGAAGGAGTCCTTGGTTCACTTTGTGAACGTATCGAAGAGGAGAAGACAGACGGTTAGGATCTTGTGGAGAGGATTTGCGAAATCCCGCCAGCCGTCAGATCCGCCAGAGAAGCGAGGAGGATACGATTACGTCTGGAGTTTAAGCTCAAGGAATGGTGGACCGTTGGATCATCCCATAGTTACCCGTCAACCATCCGATTTGATAGGAGTTGCATAGGGTTTACGCCTTCGTGAGCAAAGTGGAAACTCCGAGAAGCATCGGAATATTGAGGCATCAGAGTTAGGGAAATCAGGGATCCCGTGGACCAGAGATCAGAAAATCCATCATGGAAGTCCCGACGAGATCAGAGTCATCCATCTGTTGGGACAGGTGGCAGGAACTAGGAGCCATCGGTATATCGAAGGTTCATAAGTCAAAAGCTTGAGACCCTTTGAATCTCGCAACAACGAAGGGATCATAGCCGTGGATCTCAGGTAAGACACGTGCCAGTTGGTCGCTCGATCGGAGATTTGGTCATAGGGGTTCATAGGAGTTAGTGGAGTGGACAGGTGGCACGAGTTTCAGAATTTCGCAGGGTGAAGTGCCGAAAACATCGCATCAGGATTCGTGATACCGCGAACTCCGAAATGTCGATGGAGTGAAGGGACCATTGAAAATTCAACTCGCAAGCGCATCGGAGTTTCGGCGTATCGGGGTTCAGGGATCGGTAAAGCAAGTTGCTTGACATCGCGAGTGGAAAAATCATGATAGAAGAAATCCCAATAGGAGGAGGCAAAGGTTAGCGTTGACTGTTGTCAGGTCTCGGGGGTTCGAGAGGCCTACGCTCGATCTTTGGATTCGCGAAGTCGCGAAGTCCGATCTCCCGATTCGTAAATAAGGGGGATCCAACGAGAGTTACTATGGGTGCAGATTTCCCGATAGGGAAATAGAAGAGCCTTTCAGTTCTTCGGGCTGAGGAAGGAGGAAAGATCCTGTGAGCGGATGTGACTTGCGAGCGTGCCTGTGTCAAGTGGTATCAGAGCTTAGAAAAGATTCTTTGCTTTCTATAACAGGGAAAAGGAGAATTCACCATGTCGTCGAGAAGAAGAGATAGACAATCACCTGATCCAGAGGAGGAAAGGGAAATGTTCAGAGGAAGGGGTAGGCAAGTGCAGAATCCAGAAGTAGAAAGAGATCTACATAATTTACACGCTAGAGTTGTGGACATGGAGATAAGACAAAGGCGCACAGCTGATGTAGGAGATATCAGTGAGTCCGAAAATGAAGATGATGCTGGACATGGAGAAGAAGAAGTCACAGCAAAAGATGCAGCAAATGAGCGCTTACTTATAGTTGTTGCAAGAATGGGTGCAAAGGTGAAGATGGACATTCCAGTTTATGAAGGAAATCTGGATATAGAAGAGCTTCTAGACTGGATTAGAGCTCTAGACACCTATTTTGACTATGAAGATATCGAAGAGGACAAGAAAGTCAGGCATGCCGTCACGAGATTAAAAGGACATGCAGCCTTGTGGTGGGATGAACTACAAGTGGATAGGTGTTGCCAAGGCAAGCAAAAAATTAAGAGCTAGGATAGGATGATTGCAAAGATGAAGGCAAAATTCATTCCCAAGGACTATCAAATTACTCTGTTCAGGAGGATGCAAAACCTGAGACAGAAGCTGATGACAGTAAAGGAATATACTGAGGAATTTTATAGGTTGAATATCAGGGCAGGTCATCATGAAAGCAATGACGAAAAAGTGGCCATGTATATGAATGGCCTGAGATATGATATCCAGGATGAGATGAGTATGGTAACTATCCAAACGGTAGAAGATTCTTATCAAATGGCTATGAAAGCTGAAGAGAAGCTGAGCCGAAAGCAGAGTCAAAGGGGCCAAGGAAGAAGTTAGCCTAGAGGCAAATCGGTTGCCCAAGAAAAATATCAGAAGCCCAAGGAAGACTGGAAGAAACCTCAGACTCAAGTCGAGAGAGGTGGAAGTTCACAACGAGGGAAATACGCTGAGCAAAGAGAACATCATACTGAGTAGAGAGGAGGATATGCTGATAATAATAGGTTTTCTCGTACCAGAGGTAGAGGAAGAGGAAGAGGTAGAGTAATCACATGCTTCACGTGTGGAAAAAATGGGCACAAGTCATTCGAGTGTCCAGAGAGAAAGAAGGACAGTGGAGAGACTCACATCGTCGAAGCATAGGGGAAAAATGTTGAGGCGGAGGATACTAAAGGTGGAAGATCACTGGTAATGCAAAAATTCCTTTTGACACCAAAGAAAGAAGTGGAAAGTTCAGTCCAAAGGACCAAACTTTTCAGAACAGCTTGCAAGACCAAGGGTTGGGCATGCAAGGTCATTGTGGATAGCGGTAGCACGGACAATCTCGTTTCAACCGAGATGGTAGAGAAGCTGGAGTTGGAGACGACTGATCACCCAAGTCCATATAAAGTTTCGTGGCTACAAAAATGACATCAGGTAAATGTCACCAAACAATGCTTAGTTGAATTCATGATAGGAGGATATAATGATAAAATTTTGTGTGATGTTATTACTATGGATGTTTGTCATCTATTGCTAGGTAGATCGTGGAAATATGATAGAAATGTGATTCATGATGGGAGGATGAATACATATACCTTAGAAAAGAACGGGAGGACTCATATGTTGCTTCCAATTAAGGACAAGGAGGTAAAACCGGAAGTAAGTAACACTGTACTTCTCATGAGTGGGAAGGAACTCCTTACCAAGGTTAAGAAGAAGGAGGATCCACAGTTCATTGTGGTCAGAAAACCGAGGATTGTTCTGACTAGCACAAGAGTGGATGATTTACCAGAGGAGGTTCAGGAACTACTGGAAGAGTTCGCTGACATAGTAGTGGACAAATTACCTCGTTTGTTGCCACCGATGAGAAGTGTGAGTCATCATATCGATCTCATACTAGAAGCCAGTTTACCAAATAAATCTGCGTACAGATTGACGCCACAAGAGAATGAAGAGGTCAAAAGACAAGTCCAGGATTTGTTGGACAAAG
>SNQJ01S0070649.1:9862-37839 GCA_010110895.2 Picea sitchensis
TACATAAATCATCATTCAATCAATCCTTTGACATCAATCAATCACTTGACATCAATCAATCAAACCATTGGCATCAATGACAACATGATCCAACAGTAGTCTCATCTGGGCCAAAGTGTTTTTACTGCACCTTGACCTGTGCAATGGTTTGGTTCCTGAGTGAGGTTTCCTTCCTGTCTAATATGCATTGGGGTTCTGGCAAGAATTCTCCCTCTAGATCCACCTGGATCACAGACCAATCAATTATATGATTATCATCATGTACATATTTCTTCAATATTGAAACATGAAAAACATTATGTGCCTTTACAGTGGGAGGAAATGCTAGCCTATAGGCTACAGGTCCCACTCTATCTAAGACTTCAAAGGGTCCACAATATCGATGTGCCAATTTGGCACAGGCTCCCATTCTCAAGGAATTCTTCCTAGGTCTAACTCTGAGATAGACATGGTATCTAATCTTGAAATCTTGGAGAGTTCTTTTCATGTCGGCATAACTCTTATGTCTATCCTGAGAAATATTCAGATTTTGCTTTATCTAAATTACTTGTTGTTCCATTTCTTTCATCATTTCAGGTTCGATTATAATTCCATCCAATGGATTATTCCATCTTATTGGAATCTTTCACTATCTACCATAGAGGGCTTCAAAAGGGCTCATCTTCAAGGATTCTTGATAACCATTATTGTAGGAAAAATCTACCAATGGTAGGTAATCTTCCCACTTCTTAGGTTGATGCATTACATGCATCCTTAGCATGTATTCTACTATTTGGTTCACTATTTCTGTATGTCCATCAATTTGAGGGTGATAGTTTCTGTTGAACAACAATTTAGTCTCAAAACCGGCCATTAGGGATTTCCAAAAGTTTTAAGTAAATTTGGTATCTCGGTAAGATACAATTTATTTGGGCATGCCATGCAGTCTAAATATCTCCTTCATGAAGATGTTGGCAATATCTATGGCTTTGTAGGTTGAATTGACAGAGACAAAATGGGCAGACTTACTTAGTTTGTCCACCACAACCATGACGACATCATTTTTCTTGGTCAACTTTGGTAATCCAATGATGAAATCCATGGAGATGGTTTCCCATTTCTACCCTGGGATTGGTAGGGGTTGTAATAATCCCGCTAGATGTCAATGTTTTGCCTTAACTTACTGGCATTCTAGGCACTTATCTAGATAGTTAGTTGTGTCTTTCTTCAATATAGTCCAATAGAATTGTTTCCTAGTGGTCATGATCATCTTCTGATATACTGGGTGACCAGTATATGGTCTCTTATGTAGTTCATCCATTATGAACCTCTTCAAGTCGTCACAATTTGGAATATCCAATCTTTTTCTATAAGTCAGCAGCCCTTCCTCGAGCATCTGGTAGCCTTCATACTTTAGCCCTGTAGGCTTTTGCCTTAGGTATGAAGTCAAGATATTGAAGAATACATCTGTCTCTTGTGCATTTCTGACTCTTTCCCTGACATCTATTTCACAGATGCTTATTGTTGCTAGATGAATCATTTTTATACTTCTACTAAGGGCATCAACCACCCTATTTTTCTTTCCTTTTATGTGTTTGATTTCGAAATCGAATTCACTTAGGAGATCCATCCACCTATCTTTTCTGGCGTTGAGTTTTGGTTGATCAAACAGGTGCCTCAACCCATAATGGTCTGGCATAAGCACAAATATCCTTCCCAGAAGGTAGTGCCTCCACATTTTTAAAGCATGTACTATGGCAGGCAACTTTAGGTCATGGGTTACATAATTGATCACATGCTCATTTAATTTCCGGGATGCATAGAAAATTACACGTCCCTCTTGCATAAGGACTCCTCCGAGTCCTTCATTGCAGGCATATGTACACATGAGGAAATCATTATCCAGGTCTGCAATATTCAACATGGGTGCATGGGTCAGGAGGTATTTCATTTCTTGAAATCTTTCTTCACATTTTGATGTCCAAATGAATTTGATCCCCTTTTTCTAAAGGGCGGTGATTGGACAGCTAATCTTGGAAAACCCTTTTATGAACCTTCTATAGTATCCTTCTAATCCCATGAAGGATCTGATATCTGATACATACTTTGGGGTAGGACATTCCATAATAGATCTGATCTTATTGGGGTCCACTGCCACCCCTTCCTTAGAAATGACATGGCCTAGGTAATGGAATTACTTCTGAAAGAAGTCGCACTCGCTACACTTATCATAGAGTTGATGCTCTCTTAGTACTTGAAGTATGAATATAAGATGTTCTTCATGCTCCTCCCTGTTCTTGTAGTAGATTAGGATATCGTCAATGAAAACCAATACAAATTTGTCCAGAAATTTGTTGAGTACACTATTCATCAAGCACATAAAAGTGGCGGGGGCATTGGTTAACCCAAATGGCACCACCATGAATTCATAGTGACCATACATTGTCCTGGAGGTTTTTTTGTGGATGTCTTCATCCTTAATCCAGACTTGATGGTAGCCAGACCTTAAGTCGATCTTCGAGAAGATGGAAGCATCTCCCAATTGGTCGAATAGGTCATCGATTCTTAGTAAGGGTTACTTTTTCTTTATGTTTGTCTTATTGAGTTGTCTGTAATCTATGCACAGTCAGAGTGTGCCATCTTTATTTTTCACAAAAAATACGGGTGCTCCCCATGGAGACACACTGGGTCAGATGTAGACTTTATCCATCATCTCCTTGATTTGTAGCTTGAGCTCAACCAGCTCTGGCGTGCTCATTCTGTATGGTGTTCTAGATGTTGGTACTGCTCCTGGTGTAAGTTCTATCTAGAAGTTGATGTCCCTTCTCAGAGGTAGACCTGGTACCTCTTCTAGGAACACGTCCTTGTATTCTCTTAATATGGGGTGGTCCTATAGGTTTGATTTGTCATTCTCAATAGATTCTAGTACCTGTATGGCATATAAGGAACACTCCTTTTTGTAATACTTTTTCATTTGAAGGGATGATATTTGTCTCACTGAGACAGGCTTTTGAATCCCTTGGAGAGTCATTTTTCTCCCTTCTTCATTTACACATTCTAAAGTTTTATGACAACAGCCCAATTTAGTTTTATAAGAAGCCAACCAATCCATGCCAATCAACAAGTCATAAGATCCCAGGGGAAGTATGTTAAGGGTCGCTCGGGTGCGTAATCCATCCATGATGAATTGACATGTTGGTATGACCTTTTCCACCTTTCTTTTGGTCCTAGTGGCTAATCACACCAACCACGGTTTATTATGTTTAATTGGTTGCAGTTTACACTTATCAACAGTCTGAGGGGCCACATAACTCAAATTAGAACCTGGCTCAATTAAAATGGAAACTAGATGGTTGGTGACCATACCTTCCAGTTCCACCACTGAAGCTTGGTGGTTGGCTTGATTATTGTCCAAGGATGCATAGATTTGTGGAATGCTCCTAGGCACATCATTGACGGTGGTAGCTTCTTGGATATTGTAGATTCTCTTACTGTTATGTTGTCTGTGTGGGCAGTCCCTCAATCAATGATCTTCTCCACAACCCCAGCATTTTAAGGGTTCCTTCTTTAGGTTATCAGTATTTTCTGGGACTATCTTAAAAGGTTTATTTCCACTTTGAGAGGGGAAATTTTGTTGATATACACTTCTAGTAGGAAGGCTCCTTCTAGAATATTTTCCATAGTTCTTAAATCTTAAGGATTTAAACCCCTTCTTTTGGAATCCCGAACTACTCCTCTTCTTCTAGTCCTCACGAGGTCTTGTATTACTCCCAAATTGTTCATAACAATACCTTTCCTTCCGGATAGTTTCTTCTAAGGTCTTTTGTTCGTCAAACTCAATCCTGTCCCAGTAAGTCTGAGGTAACCCACTAATGAACCGTTGCATTTTTACTTTTCCATATTTTATGTAGGGTACATACCTCAGTATTTCAAGGAATTTATTGACAAATTCATCTATGGTGAGTTGCCCAAGCCTAAGTTCATAGAATTCCTTAGTCTTCCCATCCATGTATTTCTCTGACAGATACTGCTTCCTAAACTATTTCTCACACTGTTTCCATGACAAGTCTTTCTCATGGACTCCTTTCACATTCCTAAGGTCTTCCCACCAAATGGAAGCCTTTCCATTTAGGTTAAAGATGATTATTCGAGCCTTCAAGCTTTTAGAGTAATCATGCACTCTGAAGTATTTCTTTAAACCAAGAAGCCAAACTTCATCCTCTTCTCCCTTCCTAATCTCTCCATCGAAAGAGAGTGGTTTGGCTTTCTTGAATTCTTCAGGATCATGATTTTTGGAAAACTTTTGCTTCTTTCCTTTCCTTTGAGAGTGTGAGCTTGCTCTGCTACTAGAAGATCCTTCAGATTTTCCAGCTTCCTTTCCATAGGACTCTACCGATGAGTGTCCCCTACCTCCAGGTTGGGCCTTCTTCTAGGTGCTTCTCCCAGTGTGGTCACTTATGGAGTCTTGTTTTCGAATCTCAGGTGGACTTTGACTTCTCTTCTTATGTCATTGTTCCACATGACTGGTTGTGGGTTCATGTTTTAGTTGCCTTCGTATGTCAGACAAGATCTACAGCAAGACTGCATTAATTTCTGTTTTTTTTTCTTGCTCCTTTATCAATCTATCGTTGTCAGCCTTGCAACTCTTTAATTCGGCCCTGGGGATCCTTACAATTTCAGTCAGATCTGGAGGGTTTTCCACCGCTCTCCTTTTGTCAGATTATTTGTCTCTATTGTGGGAGCCATCCCCCACTTCATGAAACATCACCATCCTTTATTCTTGAAGGTTTCCCATGATTTACTAACTACTCGAGTGTTGACAAAAAAACTTGTTTCTATCTAATAGTCTATTAGTTCATGAACGATACACTTTCAATTTCTTAAACACACACACACAATAGAAAGTTTCATTCTTTTCTTTAATAAGATTTTTAACCAGACTTTAAGAAAGACGTAAGGTAGAGTGTCACTCTTTTAAAAGTACTCCAAATAGAGTTTTTAAGCAACTCGTCCATGATCCCAAGTAGGCCAAGTGTTTTAACCATGCTCTGGTACCAATTTGTAACACACCGACGATGTGGCTAAAATAAATAAATAAATCCATCCTCCTTACAGGAACAAATCCTTTCTCTCTACAGGTTCTAATTGGGACAGTCGGGAAACCAACTTGGACTTCTGGTCAAGGATCTCTGATTCTAGAGCCAAACGCCTCTCTAATACCTTGATGGTATCATTCTGTAATTAAACATAGAACCTTCTGACTACCCGATGCAGGGTTAAGGGTACCCGCGACCTCTGTCTGCGTGGTTTCAAAATGTAGGATTTCATGTGCTAACTCCTTTTTCGTTAACCCCCTCCTCCATATGTCCCTGGGCTATGACCTCTTGGAAAATATGTGATTGTGGGTGCGTCCAAGGGTGGTTTTAAACCAACCTAATTTTCGCCCCACAATTTACTACAAAGAGCCACGTATGCCTTTGACAATACCGTGGTTTCAATTGCAGCCCGCTCAAGGAGAATTAAGACTCGAGCATGTTTTGGCCCCGCAATTCTCCCCAAACATCGATCTCTTACTTTCGGTGATGATCTATGATCAACGACTGTTATCTATTATCATTTCTTGTCTTTCACATGCCTTCCCAGACCTATCGATCCGTCAGCATGTAGCTCCCTTCCCAATCAACAGTTACGATTGGTTCCGACTCTCCGACCTTCGAGAGTTTCAACTCTCAAATTCCTCCAATGAATTTTATCTAGATTTGTTGATCTGTTGACACGTGTCTCCTAGCAATCAATGGTCAAGATATACTTCGGGTCTTTGGTGATTCCACTCTCTCCTTTCCCACAAGCTCTCGCTTAGGAGTTGTGGATCTGGCGCCACTTGTCCCTCTTAGTGATGAACAATCCCAATTCACTTAGGGACTTTGGGACCTTGGCTAGTCAACCATCCCGTGCACACAAACATTAAAACTTGTGCCCTTTACCTTAGATCAGATGACTAACGTCCATTTGCGCTCAGATGGATATGTTCCTTCCCATCGCTTCTCCTCTGCTTCCCTGGACGTTGATCTAATGGTCCAAGCTTCTCCCTGCAACCGATATGATGGTTGTTGTCGCTCCTCCTCCTGAGATTTTGACTTCTTCTGACTTGGAAGAGTTTTGGAAATGTTCAAAGGTCTCAGCCTTCGTTCCTCCTACAAGTCTAGTTATCTTGGGTCTCATCGACACTTTTGAAAAGTGTTATCCCTTCTAAGCTAGATCCTTAGGGGATTTCGAATTCCCATGCACTATTTCCGTTAATCTACTCATGTCAGATCGACGGTCCATGAACTTCCTCGATCCAACGGTCCAGATTAGATCACTACTTTGGGTTTCAGAGTTTTAATCACACCAACGTGAGATTCTCCCAATGTGCGAACTCTGATATTGCCAATTCAACGGTCAAGGAGGGTCCCAATAGATCCTTGGATCTACAGTCCAGATCACATCGCTACTTAGGGTTTCAGATGATCCTTCCCCTTCACGATGATTACCAACATTCGTCGAATTTACGAAGATTGAATGAGTCAAGACGTTAACGCCTGTGCCCCTTATTCAAATCTAACGGTCGCAACAAACCTTGGATCCTCCCGAACGGGTCTCGTCTGTTCATCTTCCAAACAAAAGGATATTCCCTTTTGAGACTTGAATCTTGCTATTCATCCCTAGATTTGTTGGCTCTGAAAGGCTTAAGATTTTTGTGCTCTTTCTCTTGAACATAATGCTTGGAAGGATTCTTTCGCACACCCCTTACATTCATTACTCAACTCTAGAAATTAAGATGGTATTGATCCCTTCCCACCTTGGAGAGACTTAGTGATTACATGCACTACACTACTTCTCCTGAGCTTAATAGGCTTTGTCCTCGCAGTGATTGCGGGGTTCAACCTCCGCAATCAGGGAAGTACTCACTTGACTCTAGGACGGTGATGAAATTACCTAGGAAAGTGCTTTCGGGAAATTGAACTAGAGCATAAGAAAATCAATAAGATGTAGAAGTTCTCAAGGAATGAATGCATGCTCTTAACTTAATCATTCAATACATAAACCATTTATAGGAATATAAATGCAAGCATGCATCCATTATTTCCAATTCAAAGCATAAGGCATAAAAACACTTATCAGAACCATAAGGCGTAATGCGACTGCTGAGAGGGGTGCTTGTTTCCACCCAACCATAGGCTCAGTCACTCCCAATGGATTTGTCACTGGCCACCCCCGAGCTTAGGCCACGATTATTTGAGATTCAATCTATTACTTCCATCTCAATGGATGTTAGGGATGAAGGTTACTCTCCTTCTCACAATACAGGAATAGATAAGGATGAAGGTTACTCTCCTTCTCACAATACAGGAATAGATAAGGATGAAGGTTACTCTCCTTCTCCCAATAAAGGAATAGATAAAGACGAAGGTTACTCTCCTTCTCCTGGCTCAGTCTCTATTCCCTTTGATCAGAACTCACTTTTCACTTTCAATCCTTCCTCGAACCCGAGAGCTTCGGCTCTCATCTCTCGACTCTTTGCAGGTCCTCTCTACCCACACCATGCTTCCTTTCTTTCCTTCCTCAACAAGATTGTGTGTGGCTCGAATTCCCAATCTGTGGTTAGGTCTGGAAGCCTTACAATTGGGAAGTCTTCCCCATCCCCTCATTAACTCTAGAGGAGGTCTTCCCACCTACCAGTCTGGTTGCAATTCATTCCTGGGTCAAAGGGTTGTTCTGATCTTAGCAATTAATTCCAACATGGTACTGGTTCGGTGGAGGTTAATGCAACCATTCTGGATCCCCTCCACCACCTTTCATAGCATTCATGGTTTTCTCTTAGCACATCCCCTCTTTCATCAGTCATGCAACATGTAACCATTTTCTATTAAAATAATAGAATTTACATTCATCGACCTTTTATACAAAGGTCCATAAAATCAAACATTCACACTTTTCGGTTTGCCATAATTCCTTGGCCAATATAGTTATATTTAAAGACTAGGGAAAACAGGGTGTTACAACATCATAGAAGATATGAAGAAAACAAAATCCAATATATCCATGTTTGATATATGCTCATTACCACAACAACATGATCTTTTGCATGATGCTTTTAAATATGATAATTCTCAAAAGAAAATTGTGGCAGCTACTGATAGTGTTCCTAAAACTATTGGAGAAAAATAAATTCACCATGTGGAAATTGAGGTTTCCATAAGCGCAGCAAGTATAGGCACTCACTCGAGATCTCATGTACCTCCTTTCTTGATTACGTATTAAATTTTCAATTTCAATGTACATAATTTCTTAGATGACTCTAGTGCCTCATCAAACATCATGCCTTATGTAGTCTGTCAAAATATAAATGGTGTTAGGCAGTTAACTAAAAAAAGAATTATGCAGTTAGACAGAACAAATGTCAAAGTGAAAGGAGAACTTAAGGATGTCTTAATTAGGCTTGCATCTGGTCCAAGAGTACATCAAGTTGTGATTTCTATATCTGAAAGTTATGGTTTTTTTTTAAGCAAAGACTGGTTGGCAAACTTCAAGGCTATTTTTCAACTAATTTGTCCCATATGTGGCTTCCTTATAAAGGTAAACCAAACCAGATCCGTGTAGAAACCAAATCTCACATGAAGCACATGGTAACTCAATTGGAAGGTAAAAATGAACCCATCAACTTTGCTCACACTGTTCTAGGTAATTATTTTTTGGAAACTAATCATGGTTGTTATGAAGCGCAAATATCAGAAATACAGCCAAATTTACAATCAAAACTCCTTCCACGAACACATAATAGTGCATGTACCATATTAACTAACTTAGGTTTTAGCACAACTTACAAAACTAAGATTTCTAACATGTGGCCCATGTTCTTTGATGGCTCCAGGTCGCTAGAAGGAGCCAAGGCAGGATGTGTATTGATCAATTTTGAACAATTTAAGACGCCCATATCATGTCGTTTAGAATTTGAATGCACCAATAACACTGCAAAATACGAAGCCTTAGTCCAGGTTCTGAAAAAGGCCATCAACCTTAAGGTGAAGTGCCTCAAAGTGTTTGATGATTTAGAAATAATAATTTGGCAAGTAAGAAATGTCATTCTTTGCATGTCACTGCATCTAAAAGCATATCAACAAGAGGTATGGAATGTTATCTACTCTTTCGATGCATTCAATATTACTTCTATACGTTGTAATCAAAATATTGATGTAGATATATTGGCCAACACAACATCTAGGTTCATGCCTCTTAATGATGGTTTTTTCGTTGAAATGATTTCCAGGCCTTCAATACCAGATAACATCATGAACTGGTGAGTATTCAATAATGATACTCAAATTATCAATTTCCTCTCTAGCTCATATGCAGTCGAACATCATGTAATTAGCAATGAAACTCATCAACAAGATCTTTATAAGTATCGGGAAGAGATAAGCAAAGAAAAAACAAATTTCATCTTGAAGAATGTACTAACACTAAATAAGTTATTTGACTTACAAACTAAGTTTAGAAGACCTGTTGATCCAAAGACCAATATTTCAACCATGATGCATTTTATGGTCAAACTAGGGACCTCTGAACAACCCAAGTATGTCAACCTAGGCACTTGTTTTTTAGAGGGAAAAAAGCACACATTTATATAGTTGCTCAAGAAGTATTGTGATGTGTTCGCATGGACTTATGATGATATGAAGACTCATGACACCCGGATAATTCAACATGTGATCCCAATTAAAGAAGGTGTTAGGCCATTCCAGCATAAGCTCAAAAAGATACATCCAACTCTTGAACCACTTATCCAGAAGGAACTAAAGAAATTGTTAGATGCTCGAATCATTTTCAAGGTCTGTCATTCAACTTGGGTGTCAAATATGGTGACCATTAGAAATAAGTCAGGAGAAATCAGGATATGAATGGATTTTTGGAACCTGAACCGAGATTCTGACAAATATAACTACCCAGTTCCCCCCATGGAATATATCTTGCAACTTGTCTATGGATCTTATAGGTTCTCTCTATTGGACGTGTTTTTAGGATACAACCAGACTCTCATGGAAGAACTATATCGATTGAAAGCCACATTCAAAACTAAATGGGGAACATACTCATATAGAAGGATTCCATATGGTTTAGTAAATGCATGTGTTACGTTTCAAAGGGCTATGGATATTTCTTTCCAAGGATTAATTGGTCAAAGTGTGGTGGTCTATCTCAACGATGTCACGGTTTATTCAAAGAAAATGGAAGATCACCCAAGACATCTAAAATAGTTATTTGAACGATGTAGAAAGTATGGGATCTCATTGAATCCCAAGAAGCCCTCCTTTGTTGTTTCAAAATGTATACTATTAGGGAATTTTATTTCCAAATATGGAATCTCGGTGGAAACATAAAGAAAAAAAGATATTACTCAAATTCCTCCACCGCATAGCAAGAAGTCAATGCAGTCTTTCTTTGGCAAGATCAACTTTGTAAGAATATTCATTCCAGACTTCATCAAAATTGGTAAATCAATACAACAGATAATTAAGAAAGATGTTCAATTCAAATGGACACCCATTGAGAAAGAGGCTTTTGAAAATATCAAAGCCTCTATAGTCATTGCATCGTCCCTACGAAGTCTGCATTTCACTACGGACATATTGCTATACACCTTTGCGTCCGATCATTCCCTTGCAGTAGTGCTCACATAGAAGGATGAGAAAGGAAATGAATACCATGTTGCATTCATGAGCACTGGATTACAAGGCGTTGAACTGAACTATCCCTCGATGGATAAGAAACCATTGATTGTCCACAAAGTAATTGAACAGTTCAGACCTTCCATTTTGAATAACCACATGAAATACATCGTCCATCATCCAGAGTTCAAATCCATTTTTTTTCAAAGGGAGTTGGGAGAGAGATGAGGTAATTCAATGACAACCCTACAAGAATACGACCTGGAATTTAAATGAGCCAATATCGTTAAAGGTTAGGGCCTTTGAAAATTAATGACACAAGATAAGGATGATGAAAATCAAGAAGAGGATGGATGTCAAGAGGATCCAAATATGTATACACAATATGTTCCTTACATTCCAGTTGTTGAAGACTCATATTACAATGATCTTGAGTATTACCTTCAACATGGTACAACTCTAGAGCACCTCAATGCCAAGAAGAAAAGGGCACTCAGATTGATTTTTTTACAATATCAGCTGGTGCGTGGTGTTTTTTTTTAAAGGACTGTGATGGAGTACTAATTCGATGCCTCGAAAAACAATACGTTGATACAGCCCTTAAAAACATGGATGATGGACCAGCAAGAGGCCATTTTTCAGAAGATACAACAGCTCACAAGATATTGAGAGTTGGATACTACTCGCCTACAATATTCAAGGACACTCATGCATATTCACAAAGTTGCGATACATGCCAAAAAATATGGAGGGAGAGAGTATAAGGCAGTTGTTCTTCTTCAACCGGTTGTTGTTGAAAAACCCTTCGAACAATGGGGTTGGACATTATTGATGAGATCAATCCTCATTCTTCCAAGCAACACATGTATATCTTAACCACCATTGATTATTTCACTCGCTAGACTGAAGCAATATCACTTACTAAATTAAATGATGAAGTGGTAATGAATTTCTTTGAACAACACATTATCACCAGGTTTGGAATGCCTAACGCTCTCGTTTTCGATAATGCAACGTATTTATCATCACTAAAATTGTCTGGGATTGCTTTGGAAAAGGGGATTACTTTGAAATATGCAACCAAATATTATCCTCAGAGCAGTGATTTGGTTGATTCCACAAACAATAACCTAATATGAATCCTTAAGTGAATTGTAGTTGATCACAAAAGAAACTGGCATAATGCTTTACCCAATGCCCTATAGGCTGATCACGTCACCCCTAAGGCATCGATAGGGAATTGTCTGTTTTTTCTTGTATATGGGAAATAAGTTATTTTACCTCCAAACATCTACCTTCCTTCCCTGCAATTCACCCAACAATATTGCGGGAGGAAATGTCCCGTCATCCAACGACGTATTGATACCTTATTGAACTTAGAATAAAATTGCGCCAAGGAAAAACACAAATTCGAAACCCATCAATAGACCATTAAGCGTTGCTTTGATAAAAATTATGTTGGTGAGAAAGATTTCCAAGTTGGAGATCTGGTCCTCAAATGGGACAAGTTGCATGAGGATAAAGGAAAACCATAATTCCCCCATCCACCTCTCTCTAAGAATAAGAGAATTAAACTCAAAAGGTAAAGGCTTGGGAAAATGAATTCTAGATCACTTGGGACATGCAATTATCTTCGTCAGGGATATGTAAGCTCGTTGGCAGTGGAGAAAGTCTTGTCACACCAGGATGACTCCATCGAGTCTATGGACAGTCGCTAGCATTCCTAATGTTTCGTTTTCTTGTAATACTACTTATGCCTCCCCTGGGTCATTTATATATAAATAATTATGTGTTAAAAGACAATTTGTTCTAAGACATGGTCCTAACTTCCCCTTTGTATCATACAAACCTTGTCTCGTCAAAACTTGAGCTATGGGACCTATTTTTCCTCTTTTTAGTTATGCATGCTAATGTCCCCCCNATATGTGTTTGGATACCATCTTGTAGATATTCAAAGGCTTCTCCTAGTGTGTCGCCATTTGTTGTGCAAAACACTACAACCCTCTATTTTCCTATAAACAATTTACAAAATCATTCTAGGGAAATGGAGCCCCTTGTATTTCCCTACCTTGAAAACTCTTCAACTTGCATCTTCGCAATAGATTCTTCCCTTTTCTATAAAACATGCTCTTCAAGCTCCTTTTTGAACTAAGTTGTTTGTTTTCAAATTGGAACACTTAGAAAACGTTCGGGGTAAAATCTTGTTTTTTGGATAAGTTAGTGAAAACTCCTTTGGTATACATCGAAGGAGTTACCACAAACTCCTCCAATGAACATTGGAGGAGTCACCTCCAACTTCGTCGATATAAAAGGAACAACCTCACAACCTAACCCTTTGACAAGTCTTCATTGCAAAANCAAAGGATTTCATATTAACTCCTATGATACATCGGAGGAGTTCTTGCCATCCCTTCTGACGAACTATGGCCTACTTAGTTCCAATTCTTATGATATATATCAAAGGACTTCCCATGAAGTTCGTCAATGTACATCGACAGACTTTCCTTCAACTTCACCAATCTAAAACTTCCCATCCACTGCATTTATTGCTATAATTGCCAAAGTTATAAAGAAGCCTTTGACCCTCATTCTTATTATTTCATTGAGCACCAAGGAAAAAGAGTAAGTCCCAGGCTAGAAGAAACTGAGATCTAATCTCCTATCTCTCAACCGATCTTCACATTTCACGTGTCAATCGAAATAACAGGTATGCCTCCGGTGCTTAACCTCTAAATTTTTCTTAGGTTATGGTTTTTCATGTTGTTTTAAAAGATGGGGTCGTGGGATTTAACTCTATCAAGCTATCACGTAAAACCATACCCACTCTATCTATTATTTTTTAAGTTACTTTGGTCCTTTCGACTTCCCTTTTATCCCTAACCCTTATGCTCCTAGTGCCCATATCCCACCACAACGCAAGGGTGTCAGAAGGCACCAACGACGCTCGCATAGCCCTGACCCTAAGCAAAATTTTCCAACTTTAGTGCCTTGTCACAAAACAAAGGCGACCTCAATGTTGATCGAAGGATTATCCACAAAATGAAATCTTGAAATCTCTCAACAAAATATTTTGAGTTCGGGCTTGGATTACCTTGCAATAAGACTTAACGTGAATCGGTACAAGTTCCTTTATTTTCAAGGAGTGTCAGTTGAAATTTTTCCTCCCAATCGGAAACCTTCCCTCTAATTATGTTGATAACTATTGGCATAGTATACATAACCTTTCCCTGATACACCAAGATACTCGTCGACAAAATTAACATTAACCTCTCTGATTAACTGCGGGGAATTTGGCCCCAACTTCTCTGATTTACATAAGTACAATCTCCCCCGATATACTCAAAGGCTCATCACCAACCTTCACATAAACTGACTCAATGTAGGCTACGAATATCAAAGTCTTTCATACTAACTTTGTCGATGGCTTTCGGAGCACTTGACACTAGCTCTTCCTATAGTAATTAGAGCAGTTGTAAGAATTGCTTCACTTTTGACTTTTGAGCATCTGTTTGTGTGATTCTCTTCTATAACTTCCATCAGTTTTCACCATACTTTCTATTATGCTTTCATCATTAGATGATGATCTTCCAGCAAGGATCATCTCAAGAGAATCCTCGGGTATTTTAAGATACCAACATAGATTAAATTTTATGATTTTGTCTTTTTATATTGATTCCATCTTGTCTTCACAGGATCAGATATGTCACTGAGAAAGAAAATGACTAGAAAAGATATACCCACCAAGGCCTCTAGAAGTGGCCAACAGATTGAATATGAACCTTCCACCCCAGGGGCTATGTATGATGACACCTATTGGAACACACATAATTTTGAACTTTGAGCTTTATATTTTACCTCTTAGAAATAAAAGTTTTTACCCAAAAAGAAACAAACTTAGAGAGTTTCCTTTTAATTTTAAATCAAATACATTGGTTTTTATTTAGCAATAAGGCGCTTACATTATCTATCGTCGATGATTTTCTTTAATTTGATATAACGATCGTAATGATATCTGAAGTTTTGGAGCCACCCGAGTTTTAAAGAAAGGCCTTCAATAGTCGCTTCGCAACTCCACGCTTTGGGTATTCCAGCAAACCCAAACAACGAAAACCCCGAAACTCTGAAACTCGAAGATAACCACTCGTGAATTTCCTAAAGAACTCACAAACACAATACATATGACACATGTCCTTCTAAAAATATTTCCCTGAGTTGACACGTGGAACTTACTTTTGACATTTGCGTCGAATGATTTGCATGTTTTCAAGTGACATGTGGCACCCCTCTTTTCTTGACATGTCATCAAAATGACGTCATCCCTTCCATGTCACTCTGAGAGATCACTCTTAGGGATTTTTTATTTCAAAAATCTCGGGATTACCAAAACACTGAATTAAAGTGATTATAAAAGGTAAAAAGGGTTTTCAAGGAATTAATAAAATGGTTAATGGTTTTAATAAGTCATGATTAAGAGTTAATTAATTATTTTGCAGTTTTTTATTTTGGAAAGTTTCCCTTGTGTTATATTCAAAACCTTTGAAGTCCAAACTTCTGAAATACTTGAAGTTAATACAACATTTTAAACATGATTAATTAATATTTAAAAGTGATTACTCAAAGATTAACTCCTCTGTGAATTCAGACTTCGGAAGATTTCCACCCTGTCACATCCAAGACTCTTGAACATGAACCATCGAAGTATTAATGACATTTATGATCGATTAAGGATAATGATTTCAAATAAGGACTGTTAATCACCAGGTAATGAATTGCATTAAGTTTAATAAATTATTCGTCAGTAAAGCTACACGAAGATCAATAGATTTCTTGAATAAAGAACTTCGAATTTCAAAATCGTTTTTACCATTTGAAATTAGCAATTTTTTATTTAGCGTTGATCTTACAGACTTCTCTTGTCAATGGTATGCTAATTTTGTTTCCTTGAGGATTATGGCGCCATGAAAAGATGCAAAGAAGCTTGACGCATCGGGCGATGATTCAAATCCAAATGCAGATGTTCTATCAGATAAAACTTCGCAAGTTGTGGATGCTATTAAAACTTGGAAGCAGGTTTTTGATGTCTTAGAGCATGAGATCATCAATTGTCCAGACGACTATGCAAAAGAAGACGATGAATATTTTATAGCTAAGATTATACATGTAGCATAGTTGGAGCTGCATAATATTGTTCTGTGGCCAAGAATCATACCCTATAACAATATGATAAGTTGGGCTTTGGAACATGTCGACATCCAAACCAGGAGCATCATCAACCATTAGCAGGTCGTTGTCGTCTCTTTCTAACCAGAGCACCTACAATTAATGTACAAACTTTCCCCTACTCCTAAATACACTTACAATACCACATTCCTCCTAGAGTTTGAGAGAAAATAATGCACCCAATACGTTAGAAATGGTCATGATATAGTCAAGACCTGGTGGGGACATCTAGAAAATTTCAGATCCGACGCTCATGGTATGTACGCCACAACATCTTTAGATGCCCATATGTTGTATGTAGCCATGATGATATGTCGCCTGCTTGGAAAGAAGAACCCTACACATTTCTCAGTTGAGTGGGTAGCCATCATGAACGAGGTAGCCGAGGGTTATACCTTCAACTAGGCCAAAATGCTATCTGATAATTTGGCTAAGGAAATCACAGAATATAAATCAGCAAAATCAAAAGGGCATCCTGCCCCTTTTTACATGTCGGCATATGTTATGGATGTCATTTGTTTCATGACCCCTTTTCCTCTGATGAACTGGAGTTGGACCCCGTCCAGTTCTGACCCAATTCATTTTTACCACTCCAAATTATGGGAGGAGAACACTAAATATTTCTTCTATGAAATATGTCACAACATTGTACTGCATGTTTGTGTAGCTATTTATGGTCACACGTCTCTCTGGATTTTAGAAAGGATTATGGGGAACCTAGGAAATATTGCAGACTGGTTCATTCAGGATAATTTCTCCTATATCATAGTATTTGGTTGTTCAGTTCCTCCTCATGCCCTCCCATAGTTCTTACAAAATAGGATGGTGTGCAGAGAAGTGGCGTACCAGACAACGGTAGGAGGTATCAGCAAGGAGTTAAAATAAGCACAAAAAAAGGTCTGGCCAACTTTCCCCATTCAAGTTGGCATGTTCACATTATTATATTTCGGTCACTCTAAAGTCAAGGTCGCAGCTCTGGAGGATGTCAAATTAGTTGACATTGAATTCAAGAAGCATGATCCACATAGGATAGTGGAAAATCATATGGCTCAGTTTAACATGAATCGATACATCCATGATAATTATCCTTATGACCAAATGTTCAAGGGAGTTAGATATTATGAGGAAGTCTGAAGCAGATTCCAGACTCTGTCCCCTGACCAACAAGTTGGTTTCCTCAATTTTCAAAAACACAAACGGAATAGTTTACCAAAGATATTGCATAGAGAGTCAAATCTCACGCCTACTTCACAGGAACCTAGACCTACAAGACCTAATCTTAGTTCCTCCACTAAGAACAAAGTTGAAGAGGTCCTGAAAAGCCCATAAGTATTATTTCACAAAATAAGAACACCATTTCCAGGACTGAATGATCCACAAGTGTTAGCTCGGTTCAAAGCTTTCATGAATCCGGGACAAAATGTTCCTCATTCAACACCAACTACTTATGTTGGCACCCCGAATACAACATGACAACAACATTCCATGGAAATTTCTTCTCCCATTACATCATTAACCCCTTTATAGACCAGCTTCGGAAATCCTAGTTCCGAACTCACTTTTTTAGGTGATCTTACCCCTATCTTTCCTGAAGAGATGCCTCCCTCAGATTTATTTTTCAGCAAGAAATGAAAGGCTATCATGAAAAGAGAATATCACCACAAGGATGGAGTAATCACTAAGAGGAAAATACTAGTGTATGATGGGAAAGACCAAGATGGTCCTGAGTTGCAAAATAATTTGCAGGTTCGTTAGGGGATTTTTCCACTGCCAATCAATGGTTGGTGGAAAATTTAACCAAACAAATGCGACAGAAATACCTCTTGGTAGAAAAATTGAAAAATGAGATATATAGTATAGAGAAGACTGTCATAAGCAGGATGAACAATGACTTTGAGCAAATCAGGGCTATCCATCAGCAACAAATTATGTAGTTACAATATAACCTTGACCTACTCTATCATAGTTCACAGACCAGCCAAGGTCTGGTCACTCAGCGTGATGAGTTGATAGAGAAGTTGCAGACCAGATTGACCCGAAAAAATAACACAACGATAGACATTTCGACCTTCAAAACTCAAGCATCGTAAATCAATGAGAGGCTGGAAGTTGCCCAGCAAGAACTCTATCTAAAAGTAGATGTTATTCAGAAATGTTATCAGGTATTGAACCTTTCTCTGAAAGATATTTATGTCAAGGAAAAAGAGGCCTACTCAACCCGGTCTAAGTTTCAAGAAATTCTCATATTGATGCAGAGAGCTAATACCCATGGTCTTACTCTTCTCTCTCATTCTGAACAAGTAAGAGGTGAAATGGCCCTAAAATCCAGGGAAACAAATCTGGAAGAAGGAAAGAAAATTGCCAGAGATGTAAAAGAGGCTTGTCTAGAGGCATTTTCTTCATTAAATAAAAATTTGATTGAGTTCAAAGGGAATAATATCTCATAATCCTTGGGGCAGATTGAGATAGAAATGAACCAGCAAAGCTCCAGAAAGAACAAGGAAAACACGCAGACGACCATCCAAGAGATGATCCAGATTGATTTACTTAAAATAAATGAATGGTTGGTAAATCCAAGTTCACAGTTTTAGGCCACATTCCAAGAGGTGAACAAGATCCAGGAGAAGCTTCCAAAAATACAAAAGAAGATGTTTGCTTTTGAACTAAATGAAAGGATTGAGCCTTCAAGGTTCATGGTAGCATTGATGGAAAGGTGCACCCAATGCATTGAATAGGGAAAGGCAAGTGTAGCTGGGAGCAAGTGAGAAATCATACACAATGTCCACCTTCTCTACCCACTCTACCTTTCACCCTCCAACAGTCACTTACCACGTCTATCCCTACCACCCGCATTCTTGCATCCACTCATCCCACCTTCTCATTGGACACTTGTTCTCCCATAATTTTTATCGTGAAAATTTACTATTCCCTATAACCGTTATCCATTCCTTAATGATCCAACGTTGATCTATTCATCTAATCATCCCCCCATGACTTCAACTACAATTCCTTGCCCCACTGAACACACCCGAAGGGACAAATGGCAACGAGATCAGATGACCAAGATAGTAAGTCGAATGATTGTGGTGGCCTTAACGAACATGTGTACCCGGCTCAAATATCAAAGGAAATAGAGCGCATATGAAAGCAGACAAAGAGACAGAGAAAGCGTCAACAAAACTCAAAATATTTGCATGTTGCTATTTTATTCGAAGGTATTATATTTTTAGTGATACATTTTGGAAAGTCCAACGATTTTCAGTTGTGAAAAAATTGTATAAATAGATAGATTTAAGATGTATTCGAGGTTGCTTCTTACCAGATGTAATAGAGAAAATCTTTTTTGAGTATTAATACAAGTGCAGACAAATATTCTAAGTTTCTTTCAATTTGAGTTATGTGTTCCCTCTGTGTTTCCATTTCTCTGAATTTCTTTCTGTAATTCTTGAAGAATGATTGATTACAATTTAGTATTACATCTACTGTGATCATATTATACCAGGAGTTCATTCAGTAAAAATATTTTCCTCTATTATTACTGTAAGTAAAACAAGACCTGTGATCTGTGTGAATCACTGCATTTTAATATCATGTTCAAGGGTGCATCTTCTACTTTTCATTTACTACAAACAAGGTGAGACTTATCTATAATTGATAATTGGCTTTGTTTAACAGTTTTGTAAATCTTTCTACATCATTTGTCATTATAATTGTGACTCAGATAACGAGATACATCCTCTGTACTATCTTATTATTAATTTCATTTAAATATTATTTCTCAGAAAACTGAAGGTAGAAAAAAGCACTCATAAAAACATTTCATTCAAAACCTTTGATGTCTGACATTATTCTTTGAGCCTTAGAATCAATCTCAAGAACAACAACACCATTGGGATCCTAGAGAAGGAAGGGAATGCACTAAAATGGAGAGACATGTACCAAATGTCCAAGAAGCAGAACTTCTCTATTGATGTCGAGGACCAATATGAATGAAGGATCTTCAAGAAAATTAGAAGATATGGAATATTCAGAGTGGAAGCCATGTTGTTTTATTCCATTGCATTGATTCCATCACTTGGATCCCAAAAGAACATATATTTGAGGAACATCTATGTTTGTAACTCCAAAAAGGAACCCATAGAATCGTTTCGGCCTGACTATCACCTCGAGAAAGGGACTAAGAAGTTGGACAACAATCTTCTCGATGAGTTTGAATACATAGCCAAGGAGTTATTCAATCTTCTCGATGAGTTTGAATACATAGCCAAGGAGTTATTCCCCAAATGGTACAATTCAGACAAACAGTTCAAACATAGACCCAAGGGAGGGTACCCCACAACTGCACTAAGGAGTCCTTATCGGTACATGGTAGCCATGTTATGCAGGCTATACAAAGAGGCAAATGCCTCCTATTTCTCTTTGTCATACATACCACTGATTTATTACTGCACAGATGAAGGATTGTCGTTCAACTAGGATGACATCTTGTCAACAAACCTGAAAAACGCCATAACTATGATTGTATAATCTCATTCATGAACTTTCCCAAGTTTCCACATGTATTCCTACCTTTTGGACATCATGTGCATCGCCCACCAATAACCAAATATGGGGTGGAAATGGAAACCATCAGATGAATCCATTCACATTTACTGCAAATTGCTTCGGGAGCACAAATATAGGACGGAATATCAAAAGATCTATGAACACTTTTTGGCTTTTCTGTATGAGTTTATATATTGCACACTGAACCCAGCATGACCGACAAAGAGATAGTTGTCATAAATAGGATCAGATATTGGTACCTTATAGATCATGGGACCTATATCAGGGTGTACAGCACCACGAAATCCCCCCATCACCTCCCTCGATTTGTACCAGAAAAACTCGTACTCCATGAGGTGGCATACAATACAATGATCCATGGAGTAGGGGGAATGTTATATCGAGGCAAGAAATGTGGCCACCACTCCCACTACATGTTGGGATATACTCATTTTCAAACACCAAGCAAGAACAAGAAGAAGTAAATATCTTGCTCTCGTGTCATTTTGGAGAGGATAGGTTCAAGAGACATGACCCAAAGGGAGTCGTAAAACAACATTTCAATAAGGTAGACTTGCCTTGGGAATATACAACAAATTTCTGGTTTACATCGATATGTAAACCACTTTGGATATTCCAACGGTTATCTCATCAAAACTTATCTACAACTACAACTATTATAGTGAGATGATGTTTGACTGCATGGCTATTATTTTTCTAGTTTTAGTGTTTTAACATGATATAAAAAAACACCAAGAAAATTCTTTAACTATTGTGACATGTAAACATAACTAGAAAAACAAAGACACACACCGGAACAAAATTCACCTTGGAAACCCATTGAGAGAAAACCAACAAGAAAATAAAGGACCATGCCTTTCATCTTTTATATTATAGATATTTTACAATACAAATCACAAATTTGTCCAAACTTGTTGCAAAGTTATGACACATTGTTGTCTTATATATTTCTCTAGAGTACGCTACTCTCTCTCTCTCTTCTTTATTAGTTTCTACTTCACAGTCATTGTACATAATATGGAACAATAGTATCAATTAAAGAAAAATAATTTATTTCCCTACTTCCCCTAGGTTTTTATCCTTGAATCAAGGTTATTTTTATCATTTCAAAACCCTTTTGGAATATCCATGGTGATTCTACAATCATATTTTGGATTACCATACATTATTATCTCTACATGTAGGGATTATGGTGTGTTGAGTGGGATACCACTTCAAACATGGAAGGAAAAATTGGATTGTTACCTTTTCAGGGACATAGCTTTTGCATAAATACTTATTTTGATGAAAATGAATGACTGTTGGAAATATATCGATATGTAAAATGTAACAAAGACCTCAAAAATTCATCTTCTTTTATTGAAGGAATTTTAGTTCTAGTTAATTAGTTTGGTTTTCAAGATCTAACCTAAATTTTCCCTTCTGGTCCCAAATCCTATATTCTCAATTCTAGAGCATGAATAAAGTCATATGGAAAATATGTAGATAAATTTTGGATCATACCTCCCCCTTTTTGGAGGAAGTGTGTTTCCAAACGATTTCATTTTTAAGAGATGAGGAAAAAATTCCTCAGTTTTCTCCTTTGAGTACCATTTGTCTTTGGCCAGTAGATGACCCTTCAATCCCACCTTCCAAAGTTATTGTTGACCTCTCCTAGTTATTTTTATCTTCTTTTGTAAAAATATGTTCTCTGGTAATTTTTCTTATGCATCTAGTGTAGAGTATTCTTTTGAAGGTAACACTTAAGCCTCTTCATCTTCATCGAGAATCGATGGATAATGGAATTTTAGGCACTATACATTTACTACTAAGTATTAGCACATAAAGTTGTCATGGGTCATATGTAGTTATTGTTAAGACCTAGGTCTACACCTCTGTCATGTCTCTCTCTTTTCTGCATACCTTCCTATAATTGTTTCCTCTTCTGGTTGATAAAGTCAGGTCGGTCAAGTCCTTTGTTTGCACAGGAAAAAACTATGAGAAAAATGCATCATTTAGAGCAGACCTTTTCGGGCTTGAAATACAAGCAAGCAGACAGGTTCAATTTTTCAACGGCGGAGATCCCATGTGCAGTTCAGATTAGTGGCTCTCGTGCATTTAGAGTTTCGAAATCGCGCAAGGATTAATGACCAGACATAAGCCCCAAAGTGTTGAAGTCCAAAAGTCACAAAGTAACGAGAGGTTGCCACGTCAATTGGGAGAAAGTCACTTCGGAAGATGTTCATGTGTGCGTTCAAAATCTCCTGAAGCTCGAAGTCCCAAAGTAACGAGAGGTTGCCACGTCAATCGAGAGAAATTTACTTCGGGATATTTGCATGCCCGCATTCAAAAGATCTTGAAGCCTGAAGTCTCGAAGTAACGAAAGGTTTCCATGTCAACCGGGATAAAGTTACTTCGAGATATTTCCATCCAAACATCCTGAAGTCCCAAAGTGACGCTAGGATAACACGTCGCTTCAAGCCCTACCACTCCACGAGTGTTTTTCAATTCAACACATGGCACTTATCCTCCGAGGACGCATAGCATTCATTTCAGGATACCACGTCACTCTGGGCCCATACCACTCCGGGAGTTTTTCATGCTTCATAATCCAAAACTCTCGAAGCCTAAAGTGTCAAAGTACCAATGACACATGACGCTCCCCAGATCGACGGCCACAGTTCATTGTGGGGATGGAACATGCTCGAACGCTAAAATTCTAGATCAGTATCGCAATCGAAACCATAGTATAGCGGAAGAGGTACGTGGAAGTTGGCGGTGAATTAAGGGGGTTGAAGCGGTGTGGACCCAAACCTCCATTGCCGACTTCTACAATCACATGCTTATATAGAGTCCAATCTGAGAGAAATGCATGGTGACAAACTAGGCGTAAGGCCTCGTCCTGATCCCAACGAGAAATTATTTAATGAAAGAAGGACCGGTGGTTGAACAATCAACTACCCCCTTAAATGGAAGAATGGAGGTTGTGGCCAAGGCGACAGAAAAATGTCAGCCCAAAGTACCACAGAGGCAGTTTTTTCTGCAGGCCCATACTGACCAGATTTTCCTTCTGACAGAAGAAACAGGACAGACAAGAGAAGACACACGGCACTGGAGAAGAGGTGCCCAAGCAGCAATACATGTCCATTGTTTTTATTATAAATACATTAGATGAATGAGATGTAAAGAGGTGGGGTTCATACCAATACTGGAGGAGGTTTTGAGAAATGTTTATGAATGTATATTTCAGTTTGTAAGCCGGAGGGGCATGTAGCTATAAATTGTATTTTTATTGAAGACTCATATGAGTTGTTTCATTAGATTTGTCTTCTATGTTCTCTGTTCTATTCTTCATCTTGTTTGAGCGTATTGTTGATTTTAAGGATTAAAATTTTCCTCTGATTGATAGATTCCTAATGTGGTAGAGGATATGTTGTAAGCTTGTCTATTTATCATTGTTTATTGTTCAGACACATCTAAATTCTCTTTCCAGAGAGGATCTTTGGTTAGCAAATATTTGTCTTTATGTTAGTCTCTTATTCTTCTCTTCATCATTATACTAATATTTTGTCTGATAAGGAGCTTAAATGCCTTCAATGAACAGATTTTTTATGACTCCATAGCCCACTGGTCCATCACTGATCTGCAGTGATATCTGTTGTCTTTCCTTTCTTTAAAGTCTCGTTGATCCAACTACTCAAACCATTTTAATCCATTTACATTTTGATGGGTACTGATCTTATCCTCTAGCAGTCTGAGGGTGACTCTCAGTGCTAACATTAATGGCATCGTTGTCAGGGACGTAAGTGAATATATCTTCCTTGGGAGAACGACAATGAAGGGATCCAGTTTTAGATGGTGAATTGAAGTTGGACACATTGTTCTGATTGCTCATATTTCACCACGGCGACTCCATTGTTCATAAATCTATTGGCGACTCCACTGGTTTGAAATGGACAAGATTTTAGCTCAGAGGTATGCTTTCTATGATTTTTCAAAAATAGTTGGTTTCCCTAATCCAGAGCCTAGTAGAGATAAATGGGAAAGTAGCCTTCCTAAATTTTGAGGAGAAGAGTGAGAGGTACCAGCTAAACATTTTCTGGATTTTCATGATTTTATCCATCAACTTCATATCATGCATGAAGATGTTCATATTAATATTTTCATGTATTCATTAGAGGGGATTGCTTGTGATTGGTGTCGATCTCTTTTCATTGCAGGCATCATCTCTTTGACAGGTTTTCATGCAGCTTTCAATTCATTTTGTAAAGAGTGTTTTTCGGCAGAGTATCTTTATGAAGATTGTTGTGATGAGTTTTCTTTGCTTTATAAAGATTCTGCTAGTTACGATAACCAGATTTGTGATGAAACATTTATTGTGGAAGAAAGCATTTTCCATAAATATCAACATGTCTATTTTGAATATTCTGATGTCAAAGAGAAAATGTATACATCAGTAGATATTTCCCCTGACTATGAAGATGAGATAAATGATAAGTTAGTTAAAAAAACTAGGGAAGATTCCTCTCTGTTTTTTCTTAGCTTTTCAAAATTGAAGGCAGATTTTGTTTGTTGCTCTTATGAAGAAAATGCAAAGGATATTTTTGTTGAAACAGATGTATTTAGCATCCCTACTTATGATGAAGAATTGTTTCCAAATACTGACCAAGAGCAGCCAATTTTTTATGAATATCCCAGCAAAGATGATGAAGAGAAAAAAAAAAAATCATGCCTTCTTTGGAACCTCGTAGCATGGTTCCTGTATATGATAATTATGAATCTAATCCTTGGGAGAGCCATGAAGGAGAAAAAGAAGAGATAAATGTGCAGCTTATCTAATGTCCAACACTTATAAATTAACAGATATCACCTAGGATTAGCAATCCTGCATCAATCCTTTATCCACATGTACATGTTGAGAACATCAAACAATAGGTAAGTAATGATGAAATAAAGGAGGTAACTTTTTACCAGTTTAGCATGCCTTATTATAAATTTTATGACCCTGTGGGGTTATATATGGAGTTTAACTCTTTGAAAGCATTAGAACCTGCAAAATTAATCATCTTATCATCATTTGGAGGTATTCTCAGTGTTCCAAAACATGTTTTCATTCTGTTGTCATACTTCCCTTACATTTTATGGATCATTTGAAGTGAAAGAAGAATTGTGTTACAAATAGTTTGGGTGGCTATGGTGAAATTTTGTCTTCACTTGAGCATTGTAAAGTTCATTTAGATTAGGGTCTTGTATATAAATAAGCACGTGTGCAAGATTTCCAGTTTTCAGTTTTCTTTTAATATTTGAATAAGTGACCCCATAACCCTAGGATAAGACAATGAAGTTGTTTGTTCTTGGCATCTCACATGGAGCATGCCATCCCCTGTGGAGCCAAATGTTAGCACATAAAGTTGTCATTGGTCATATGTAGTTATTGTTAATACCTAGGTCTACACCTCTTCCCTATCTCTCTCTTTTCTGCATACCTTCCTATAAGTTTTTCCTCTTCTGGTTGATAAAGTTAGGCCGGTCAAGTCCTTTATTTGCACAGGAAAAAACTATGAGAAAAATGCAGCATTCAGAGAAATCCTTTTTGGGCTTGAAATACAAGCAATCAGACAGGTTCATTTTTTCAACGGTAGAGATCCCATGTGCAGTTCAGATTAGCGGCTCCCATGCATTCAGAGTTTCAAAATCGTGTAAGGATTAACGACCAAATAGAATCCTTGAAGTGTCGAAGTCCCAAAATCATGAAGTAACGAGAGGTTTCCACGTCAACTGGGATAAAGTCACTTCGGGAGGTGTTCATGCCCGCGTTCAAAATATCTCGAAGCCCAAAGTCCTAAAGTAATGAGAGGTTTCCACATCAACCAGGAGAAAGTTGCCTCAGAATATTTCCATGTTCACGTTCAAAAGCTTCTGAAGCCCGAAGTCCTAAATAAACAAGAGGTTGCTACGTCAACCGGGAGAAATTTACTTCGAGAGATTTACATACAAACATCCCGAAGTCCTGAAGAGTCGAAGTCCCAAAGTGACATCAGGATGACATGTCGCTTCAGGCCCTACCACTCCACGAGTGTTTTTCAATTCAACAAATGGCACTTATCCACCGAGGATGCATAGCATTCATTACAGGATACCACGTCACTCCATGCCCGTACCACTCCGAGAGTTTATCATGCTTCACAATCCAAAACTATCGAATCCCGAAGTGTCAAAGTACCAAAGACACATGGTGCTCCCTAGATCGCAGATTGCAACAAATCAACGACCACACTTCATTGCGGGGACAGAACATGCTCAAACGTTAAAATTCTAGAGCGGTCCCGCAATCGAAACCATGGTATAGCGAAAGAGGTACGTGGAATTTGGTGGTGAATTGTAGGGGTTGAAGTGGTGTGGACCCAAACCACCCTTGTCGACTTCCACAATCACATGCTTATATAGGGTTTGATCCAAGATAAACGCATGGCAACAAACTATACATAATGCCTCTTCCTGATCCCAAGGAGAAATCAGTTAATGAAAGAAGAATCGATGGTTGAACAATTGACTACCCCCTTAAATGGAATCATGGAGGGTCTGGCTGAGGAGACAGAAAAATGTCAGCTCGAAGTACCACAGAGGGAGTTTTTTCTGCAAGCCCATACTGACCAAAGTTTCCTTCTGACAGAAGGAATATGACAGAAAAGAGAAGACACACGGCACTGGAGAAGAGGCTCCCAAGAAGCAAGACATGTCCATTGTTTTGATTATAAATACATCAAATGAATGAGATGTAAATAGGTGGGGTTCGGCTCAAGACCGGAGGATGTTTTAAGAAATGTTTATGACTGTATATTTCAGTTTGTAAGTCGAAGGGGCATGTAGCTATAAATTGTATTGTTATTGAAGACTCATATGAGTTGTTTCATCACATTTTTCTTCTATGTTCTTTGTTCTATTATGCATCTTGTTTGAACGTATTGTTGATTTTAAGGATTAAAATTTGCCTTTGATTGATAGATTCTTGATGTGTTATAGGATTTGTTGTAAGCTTGGCTATTTATCATTGTTTACTATTCAGACACATATAAATTATCTTTGCAGAGAAGATATTTGCTTAGCGAATATTCGTATTTATGTTAGTCTCTTATTCTTCTCTTCATCATTATACAAATCTTTTGTCTGATAAGGAGCTTAAATGCCTTCAATGAGAAGATTGTTTATGACTCCATATCCCAATGGTCCATCAATGATCTGCAGTGATATATGTTGTCTTTTCCTTTCTTTAAAGTCTTGTTGATCCACCTACTCAAACCATTTTAATCCATTTACATTATGATGGGTACTGGGCTTATCCTCTAGCATTCTGAGGGTGACTCTCAGTGCTAACACTAAGTATATCTATAGACAAGGTGGAAGATTTTTGTTGGGTATTCTACCCTACGGACTAATAAGCTAGGGCTCTAAACTTATACGCAGAAAATGACCCTTAAGATTCAACTTTTAACCTTCTACCCAAAATCTCAACCCCTTTTCGAG
>SNQJ01S0070650.1:44394-57037 GCA_010110895.2 Picea sitchensis
TCATTTATGTGTATTGTGAAGATTATGCTGGATATTTTACTGTTATTCTGTCATTTCTAGCATTTCGTTTCTGTTCTGCATATTTTATATATCTGGTATCTTGCAGCCACATCCCTAAATCACATACATGGTGTGAAAAACTCATAATGACATGCATATTACACTTATGAGCCTTAGAATACTACACACTTACCTTTAACATCATCATTTCCCTACCATATTTAAGGCCCCATGCATATTTTAGGGTTGATGACATAGGTGTCAATATCAAAACCACAAGAAGGCCTTGATACTCATTCATATTATGCAGCACCTTGTAACAACATCCATATTACACTTTTGGGTGAAATCTCATAATGGCACATATATTACACTTGTGGAACACATATTCCATTTATAGGGCTTGCTTATCGATTATGCACACAATGCATGGTTCATTGAATCGAGAACAAATATTTTATTACTATGGCCACATACTTGTGGTGCTCCTCCTCATAGCATGGCCACATAACTAAGGAACATACATGCTATGAAAAAACTCATAATGACATGCATATCAAATTCACGGGCCCTAGCATACTACATGCATACCTCTACAATCATGATTTCCCTACCATATTTAAGGCCCCATGCATATTTTAAGTATTTTGATGCAGGTCTCAATCTCAAAACCATAACAAGGCCTTGATAACCATTCATGTTTTGCAACACCATGGTAACAACATCCATATTACATGTCTGGGAAAAATCTCATAATTACACTCATATTACACTTGTGGGACAAATATTCCATTTATAGGGCATGCTTTTCGATATGGACTTTGTGCATGGTTCATCGAACCAAAAAAATATCTTTTATAACCATTGCCACATCCTTGTGGTGTTACTCCTTGTAGCATGGCCACATCCCTAAGGCATATACTTGGTGTGAAAAAACTCATAATGACATGCATATTACACTTGTGGGCCCTACCTTTCTTCACACTTACCTCTATAATCATTAATTCCCAACCCTATTGAAGGCCCCATGCATATTTTAGGGCTTATGATTGATCCATGTGGATATTGGTGGCCACCCGCCTATTCCAACTAGCTCCTCTTGACAGTTTTTAGTTCATCACGTTCTCATGTAATTCTTTGTAATTGTGGGTTCTACACTTCTGGGGCTGTCTGAAGCCCTAAACAACTTCCAAGTGGAGATTGGTGGCCGCCCACCTAATCCAACTAGATTATTTTGGAAGTTTTCATGTCAGTACATTTTTATGTACTTCTAGGGTTGTTTTGGGGCCCTAAATAATGTTTTTTTGGCTTGCCATAGTCAAAATGTAGATAGAGTTTGAGTTTGATGACATAATGTGTATTTCTCGAAAAGATATTTCCAGCGGGCTATCACGCACCTAAAACAGAGGTTGAATGCAAAAGTTATGACCCCGGGAAGTTGAGGTACCAACTTACCCATTGGGGTCCACATAACTTTTGGTGTTTCATCTCCTAGGGTTAGGTTTTTGGATGTCTAGAGTTTTGGAATTCATGAGTAAGGTTAAAAATCCTTTGGAGCCTCATTGTAATCATTCTTTTTAGACGGATGCGTGTAGCAGCCACATCTCTTCTCAGAGATAGCTACCACCATTCAAGCAAGTTGTTTTCAGTTCTGCAGTTTTACAGTTTCAGCCTATTTTATTTATTCAATAGAAGTTATTGTTCCCTTGATATCTATTGTTGTTCTCTGTATCTCTGTGTTATTGTATTCAGTCTGTTATTCATTTCATTCCACTCATAAATCCAGATTAGTGGTATCAGAGCGGTCTGCTCTTCATTTATTTTTCTTCACGCATGTCCCCGACAAGATCTGGGTACAAGATGTTGGGACTCAAACCAGTCGAGCCTTTGAAAGATCGGTCACACCGAGCTTGACAATAACCCATGGGGGATGAAAAGAAAGATGATGGAGTAAGAGATCCTTTTAAAATGTTGCTCGAGGAAGCCCTTGCACGAAAAGGAACGAAATGATGGTCAACTTTGTACAGATCCTTCGACGAATGCCCACAGGAGATGCATCTTCATCAAGAGGCCATGCAACCCCCTTCAAGGTATAGGTAAATTTTGATATTCCATTATTTGAAGGACTTATAAATGCAGATGGTGTAGACAAATGGTTGAATCTGCTTAAAGGGTATTTTTCGATCCACAATTTTTCTGATAGGGAAAAGATTACTTTTTCACTCCTCAAGGCCATCCCCCATGTTAAGGACTAGTGGGATACTTCCTCTGAGAAAAGGGCCATAGAGGAATATGAAATATTTTTGGTCTCCCTCACGTGGGATTCCTTCAGGGATTCCATTAACGAACAATACTACCCTATTGGAAGCTACGAGGACTAGTACACAAGATGGACCACCCTGCGTCAGGAAAGGGACCATACCGTACCATATCTCACCAATATTTTCCATACCTTGTGCACCAAATTAGGTATCAAAGACTCTGAACGACATCTAGTGCTCAAATACCATGGTTGTCTACATAGATACATTCAAACATAAATGGATTCTCTAGACATCACATCATTGGATAAAACTTATAGATATGTTGTCAAGATCAAGCATAAATTTAAGAAGAAGAGGTGAGATTTTGGATCTGCAAACTCCTCACAATCAAAGCATGGAAAAGGAGGGCGCAACCCACAAAACAAGGGACAAATAAAATATGGCCATTCTCAGGACAACTAGTTGAAGCCAAAACACAAGAAGGATAATGAGAAGTCAAATAAGGACATGTGAAAATGGTGTGAATACCATAAAATCCCTTGACACAACACCGAAGAATGTCGCTCCAAGAAGTCACTGGTGGCCGAGTTGAAATATTCTGAGTCAGAGGTAGATTTTGACTTCGAATCAAATCCATAAGGAGGGAAGAATATTATCGATGTCAAACCCAGTGCCACTGTCGCTACCACCAAAGTCCAGCCAAGCGAACTAGAAGAACCAGAGGACGGGGAATGCCTCTTTCACTCACAGATGTGGGTAAATGGGGCTCCGCTTCATTTCATTATCGATAGCGGCGATCAGAAGAAACTGATATCAATAGAGGTCATCAAGCGGTTGGACCTGTCGAGGAAACTGCACCCGCAACCCTACACCATCGGTTGTCTTCGCCAATGAAGTGCTCTACACGTCAACCAACAATGTTGTCTTCCCTACAACATCAATCCCTTCAAAGACGAGGTATTTTTTGATATTGATCCCCTTGAATTTTGTGATGTTCTTTTAGGACAACCATATTTGTGGAAGCAACATTTTTTGTATGAGTCTATACCCCACAGTGTTATTATTACTTTGGGTAGACAATTGTAAAGGATACCAGGGGTAGCGCTGCCTATCATTGTTTCTTTAATATCTAGTAAGCAATGCAGTAAGGTCATTTCAAAACTTGGGAATTTCATCTTCTTTGTGATGCGTGCTCACAGTAATAAGAAGGTTGCCGCCACATCCATGGCCTCTACATAGAGCCTCTATTTGTAGTAGAAGCAAGTGGATGGGATCATGGAAGATTACAAAGACATTTTTTCCTCATCCACTAGGGTACTGACGCACTTCCAAGTCAAGCATCCAATTGATCTAACCCCCGGTGCACCTCTGCCTAATCGATCAGTCTATCATTGCTCGTTGATGGAAAATGACGATATCAAGCGTCATATACAAGAGTTGCTTCAAAAGGGGCACATAAGACCCATCTCCTCCCCTTGCGGAAGCCCGATTGTACTAGTGCAGAAGAAAAATGGGACCTGGAGGCTCTGCATTGATTACAGAGCATTAAACAAAATCACAGTCAAGAATCGGTACCTAATTCCCCGAATTGATGACCTTCTTGACCAACTCAATGGGGGAAATTTCTTCTGCAAGATTGAACTAAAGTCCGGCTACCACTAGGTTCCCATTGAACTAACTGATGTATGGAAGACAACTTTCAAATATAAAGAAGGTCTCTTCGAATGGTTGGTCATTCCCTTTGGCTTAACAAATGCACCAACCACTTTCATGAGGTTGATGGATGACGTATTGATACCCTTCACCAACTCTTTTGTGGTGGTATATTTGGATGGCATCCTCATCTTCAACATTACTTGGGAGGAGCACATGCAACATATTCAACAGGTTTTGAGCACTCTGCAGCAACACAAGCTATATGCCAACTTGGAAAAATGCTCCTTTGGCATGAACAAGGTCCAATACTTGGGCTACATTGTTGATGAGCATGGGGTACATGTGGATCTAGCTAAGATCCAATTCATCCGTGACTGGCCAGCCCTGACCACAGTAACTGAACTTCAAAGCTTCTTGGGACTTGCCAACTTCTACCAACGGATCGCGTTGGGATTCTCCCATATTGCATGGGCCCTCAACCAAGTGACCAAGGGTGGTGACAAGGAAAATTTTGCGTGGGGGAAGGCACAACAATGAGGATTCGATAATCTGAAGCATATCGTGTGCTTAGATCCAATACTCTCCTTACCCGATCTGCAAAAACCGTTAGAGATTGAGACTGATGCATCCGAATATGTTGTAGGCACAGTTCTCACTCAATAAGGTCATCTGATAGCATACCATAGTGACACACTCTTAGATACTGTTTGGAAATACCCCACCTATGACAAGGAAATGTATTCCATTTTACAAGCATGTCATTAATGGAAACATTATATTATGGGAAAGGAGACAATCATCCACACTAATCACAAGCCTATGTAGTTCATACATACACAGGGGAAGTTGCAAAATGACCACCATCAGAAGTACTCCACCTACTTGCAACAGTTCCATATCAACATCGAGTATAAGACATGGAGCACAAATTGTGTCATTGACTACCTCAGTCGACCTCTCGTGGCTGCACTCACCACCGTGCTCCATTTCTGTGGGCATGAGGCATATGAGTGGCCCCAACTTTATCAAAAATATCTAGAATTTTCCACCACCTATCATCTCTTGGGTACATGTGCGAATGTCATCAATTTTCACATTCAGGACAAATTATTATGCCATCTGGGCCATCTCTGTGTTCCTGCAAAAGAGCGTGCAAATTTGATTTGCGAGGCTCACTATAGTCAGATGGAAGGACATTTTGGCAAGCAGAAAATTGTGGTTGTTCTACAGAAACATTTTTATTGGCCAAAACTTCGACAAGATGTCAACAAGTATATCAGATCTTGCACTGCTTATGCCATTACCAAGCCAACCATCAAGAAGCAAGGCTTATACACCCCTCTTCCTACTCCCGAGAGGTCTTGGGAATCCATCTCGATGGATTAAATGTTTGGCCTTCCATCCACTAAGCAAGGAAATGATTACATATTTGTGGTGGTTGATCGGTTTTTGAAGATGGCCATTCTTATAGCCTGCAAGAAGAGAATCATAGTGGAGGATACTGCCAAGATCTTCTTCGAACGAGTGTGGGTCCATTTTGGGATACCATAGACCATCATCTCTAATTGAGATAGAAAGTTCCTCAACACATTTTGGCTAAATCTCTGGTCACTGTTGGACACCAATCTCACTAAATCCACTGCCTTCCACTCTCAAACCAATGGCCAAATAGAGGTCGTCAATCAGATGATTGTGCACATCCTGCACATGCATAACTCTAAGCATCCACGTACATGGGATGAGAGTCTTCCCTATGTTCAACACATCTACAACTGGTCTCTCTATAGCTCCAACGACCATATCCCCTTTTAGGTGGGGCTAGGATTCCAACCCTTGGGTCCCCTTGATTTTGCACTACCTCTTGCAACAACACATAAAAATTCTTCCCATGTTCAGTCTGAGGCCAAAAAATCCACCAAATTCATTGAATGGATTCAACACATCCGCTAACATGTCCATGATATTTTGAAAAAATCCAGTGCTAAGTACAAGCAACGCCATGATCAACATCAGGTACTGCACAATTTTCATATGGGAGACAAGGTCTAGTTACATTTGCAGAATGAACGCATTACAGGGCCCCATCGAAATCTCCATCCACTTCGCTATGGGCCTTACACTATCACCAAGGCTATGGGTGACAATGCTCTTAAACTCAACACTCCCCCCTTCTTTGGCTTGCACCTAGTGTTCAATGTGGACCTCCTCCGACCATATTTTCCACCATTATCGGACACCTCAAAGATCAAAAAATAGTTGACACCAACGAGATCAACAATAACTGCATGGAACATGCATCCACTGATCAGATAGTGGACACACAGGTCAAGGGAACTCACCAGCAGAGGATCCATCTTTATCAGGTTGTCAAGGCAGGGCAGCTCCTGCACCAAGGCAAGTGGCTCACCCAGAGCCAAATTCAACAGAAATTTCCTCACCTGATGGGGGAACTCAATGCAATGGAGTCCATTTCTTCCTAAGGGGGGGGGGCTGATCCAGGTGGATATTGGTGGCCATCCACCTATTCCAAATGGATCCTCTTGACAATTTTTAGTTCAACATGTTCTTTTGTAATTCTTTGTAATTGTGGGTTATACACTTCTGGGGATGTTTAAATCCCTACACAACTTCCAGGTGGAGATTGGTGGCCACCCACCTAATCCAACTGGCTTACTTTGGAAGTTTTCATGTCAGTACATCTTTTTGTACTTCCAGGGCCGTTTTGGGGCCCTAAATAGTGTTTTTTTTGGCTTGCCACAGTCAAACTGTAGACAAAGTTAGAGTTTGACGACATAATGTGTATTTCTTGAAAATAAATTTCCAATGGGCTATCACGCGCCTAAAATGGAGGTCGTATGCACAAGTTACAACCTCGAGAAGTTGAGGTACCAACTTACCCATCGGGGCCCACATAACTTTTGGGGTTTCATCTCCCAGGGTTAGGTTTTTGGATGTCTATGGTTTTAGCATTCATGAGTAATGTTAAAAAGGCCTCTGGAGCCTCATTGTAATCATTATGCTCAAACGAATGCACGTAGCAGCCACATCTCTTCTCAGAGATAACTACCACCATTCGAGCAATTTGTTTTCAGTTCTACAGTTTTATAGTTTCAACCTATTTTATTTATTCAATAGAAGTTATTGTTCCCTAGATATCTATTGTTGTTCTCCATATCTATGTGTTAGTGTATTCGATCTATTATTCATTTCGTTCCGCTCATAAATCCGGATCAATGATGTAGCTTTCAATTTGATCAAAACCACAAGAAGGCCTTGATACCTAATAATGTTATGCAACACCTTATAACAACATCCATATTACACTTATGGGAAAATCTCATAATTGAACATATATTACACTTGTGAAGCATAAATTCCAGTTATAAGACATGGTTTCTAATTATGGACCTTGAGCATGATCCATCAAACCAAATACACATATTTAATAAACATGGCCACATCCTAGTGGTGTTCGTCCTCATAGCATGGCCACATCTCTAAGACACATATATGGTGCGAAAAAACTTGTAATGACATACATATTAGCCTTGTGGGCCTTAGCATACTACAGACTTACCTATGCAATCATGAGTTTCATACCATATTTAAGGCTCCATGCATATTTTAGGGATTATGACATAAGTCTCAATCTCAAAACCACAATAAGGACTTGATACCCGTTCATGTTGTGTAACACTGTGTAACAATGCACATATTACATTTTTGGGTAAAATATCATAATGGCACATGTAATACACTTGTGGAATAAATATTCCATTTGTAGGGAATTCTTTCCAATAATGGACTATGTGCATGGTCCATCAAACCAAAAAATAATCTTTTATAACCATGGTGCCACATCCTTGTGGTGTTCCTCCTTGTAGCATGGTCACATCCCTAAAGCACATACTTGGTGTGAAAAAACTCATAATGAAATGCATATCATTGTTATGACCCAAGGGGGGCATATATAAGGTTAAATTTATATGATATGACCCCAAGGGGGGGCATATATGGGGCTAAATGTACATGTAATGTGTAGATATATATGTAATAGGGTTGGCCTAATAACAAAGGGGAATCATGTGTAGGTGTGAATAGGTATATATAGAAGTCATGTGTTCATTATTGATGGATGTGAATTGTGATGTATGAATGTATTTGGATATTTGGGGGAGGTTCTCCTATTCTTTAAGGAGTTATTGTGTAACTCATCTTTGTTATCTATATTGGATTTTTTCTCCATGTTCACATTGTTGTACACATTACATGTAAATTTATCCCCATATATTCCCCCCCTGGGGTCATATCATATACATTTAACACTATATATGCCCCCCTTGAGTCATAACAATTACACTCATGGAGCCACCATAACATACTACACACTTACCTCTAAAATCATGAGTTCCATACCATATTTAGTGCCCCATTTATGTTATCATGTGGAATTTTAGACTTTTTGATTTGGACATTGATTTTTGTCAATTTGTCAAAAATAGTGCACTAATGAACTTTTAGCATTGCCATAAGAAATTTGGTTAAATTGGTTCACAAAGGTCACTCTCAGCATATAAATTATTATAAACATAATGTGGTGAATGAATGCAATTTGATCTAATCTTATTATATGACACATCCATTGGTCATGAGTTCATTAGTTATGAAGTCTTGTTGTTGTTATACGTTTCATTATCCTTCATACATATAATATATGCCATGCCTCTAGCTACTAGGACACACATACACACAAGGCCGGATAAAATCCTTATTCAAACTTTCATTTTTTTGACCCTTGAATGCAAAAATTGTATTGCATGTTACTGAGCAAAACCCTTGTTCGGGGAATCATCAAATAATCTAGATTTACAAAATTGAGACTGAAATTGACAAAACATCAATCCCATTGAACTTGTGACATCAAATTACAACGATGTGGACCTTTTTCCCATGAGTCCATTGACCATATATTGTGTTATTTGATTATTCCTGGAACTAAGGTTTTATTCAATAACATGTGCTATAATTTTTGCATTCATGAGCCAATTTTTGGAAACTCTACACCAAAAACATGTGAATAGTGTGCTCACCTTGGGCATACCTAAACACACTTACAAGATCTTATGTAACTCATTTTTTCTATAGAGTGTGTTTTTTATGTCCTTGAGAAAAATTGGCCACATGTCCCTGAATAGCTCTAGGATGCAAGTTACAACTCAACATAAAATAAAATGGGAAACATCAATGGCTACACAATGCTCTAGGGTTCAAACAAGGGCCCCTTAGAATCTACCCTACACTCTATGTGGTATATTGATGAATTATGTGACCTTATTTTAAAATTTGTGGGTGATATAGGTAGTTACCTTCTCATAGTGATTTGCATTTTTATTTAATTCTTTTCATACAACATTGTGAATATATATCTCATAGTTACAAGCTTACAAAAACAATTGGGTACTTTCTACCCATTCTATGATGACCATTCTTGTAAGTCAACCTTAGTAAAACTAATATTACGACCTTTAATATGCTTGGAAAAGAGGCATTTAATATCATTCTCATGTATAATGAACAAGTGATGGAGGTGGCAACAATGTGTACTCTTTCTTTGTGGACTTTTGCAAAGCCTTTGACACAATCCTTAGGCATTTATTTATTATTTGAGAGGCTTAAGGTGTTTAGGATTCTATATTTAGAGATTTCATTGGTAATGTCTCTATATGAAATGATTATTAGCATGGTTTGGACAAAAATAGGCAACATAGAGAATATACACAACACTATAGGGTTCAAACAAAGTTGCCTATAAACCCCAAACCCTATGCTCATTTCTTATAGCAATGTTATTCTATTATATTTGTGTTTCTTATGTCATCCCTATAATTTGTTTAAGAAAAATCTAATATTCTTAGAGTGACCAAGTTTTACATATGTTGGAATGCTCATCTTCCAAATTATAAGTGTTATTTAATTGAATTGACTTACATGGGTGCTAGCTACAATTCCATCTAACATAAGATACACCTACACTTATTATTTGATCTCCTTAAGAGAGGCAGTCAATGAATTGCCTCCATTCCATTGGGGTCTACTAGGTGGCATCCTAGGTATGTTATGGATAATATATACAATGTTAGATGCAATGAAAATATATTCTCTATTCAATATGTAAATACAAATAACATATAAGGCATTCACAACACTATAAGGTTAAAACAAAGGTGCCTAATATCACCTACACTCTTTGGGTTGTATATTGATGAATTAGAGAACCTTGTTTTAAAAATTGTGGGTGATATACGCAGTTTCCTTCACTTTGTGGTTTCCATTAATATTTATTGTTTGTAGATGGCGTTGTTATTCTATCCCACATAGTTGTAGGAATCCAAGATCTGTTGGGTACTTTGTGCTCATTCTATGATGATCACAGCTTATAAGGAAACCTTAGTAAGACTAATATTATGGCCATTTAATATGTCTAAAAATGAGGAATTTATGTGTCGTTCTCACATATAAAGAACAATTGGTGGAGGTGGTAACAAGGTGCATTGCTTCTTTGTGAACTTTAGCAAATCCTTTGACACAATCCCTAGGCACTTACTATTTAAGAGGATTGAGGTGTTGGGGCTTCTAGTTTGGTGATTTCAATGGTAATTTATTATGAACCAAGTGATTTGAAAATGATAAAAAGTCAATGAATACAATCCACTTCGAGGGGGAAACCTCCTTTTACAATATATCCAATTCAAAAGACAAGATGAGATGATCCTACGACTAGGTCTCCTTAGTATATATAGGAGACAAAGGGTGCAATTATAATGAAATGGTACAATGAAAGTTTTTAGCTGACCTACTAATATAAAAAATAAACTAATAATGAATGCTTATTAGGGCCTTAACACATGGGCCCAAGGGCCTTAACATAATGGGTCTATATGAGATGATTATTGGTAGGGTTTTCACTAAAATGGGAAACACCGAGGACATACACAATGCTCTAGGGTTCAAATAAGGGTACCTAATATGTACCCTACACTCTATGTGGTATATTATTGAACCAAATAAACGTTTTTTAGAATCTATAGATGATATAGGTGGTTACCTTCTCATAGTGTTTTATTTGTTATTTTAATATTTGCATACATCAATGTTATTCTATATAGTTGCAGGCCTATAAAAAAAATCAAGTACTTTCTGCTAATTGATGACCATCTTTTCAATTCAACCTTAGTAAAACTAAGATTACAACCTTTAATATGCCTAAAAAAGAGGCAGAGATTATGACCTTTAATATGCCTAAAAAAGAGGCAGAGATTCTGACCTTTAATATGCCTAAAAAAAGGCAGAGATTACAACCTTTAATATGCCTAAAGGAGGCATTCAATATTGTGCTCATTTATAAAGAACAAGTGGTATAGGTGGCGACAAGGTGTATTCTTTCTTTGTAGACTTTGGCGAAGCCTTTAACACAATGCTTGCGAACTTATTATTTGAGAGGCTTAAAGTGTTGAGGATTCTAGATTTGGTGATTTCATTTGCAATGTCTCTATATGAGATGATTATTGGCATGGATTAAACCAAAATGGGCAACATAGAGAAGATACACAACACTATAGGGTTCAAACAAAGGTGAGTATACACCTCAAACCCTATGCTCATTGTTCATAGCAATACTATTCTCTTATATTTGTATTGCTTGCGTCATCCCTATAATTTGTTTGGGAAAAAATCTAATAGTCACAAAGGGACCAATTTTTAGATATGTTTGCATGCATGACTTCCAAATGTTGTGTTATTTAACTAGATTGGCTTATATAGGTGCTAGCTACAATTCCATCTAAAACAAGAGGCAACTACTTCTATTATTTTCTCTCTTTAAGAGAAGTAATTAGTCAAACACCTACATTGCATTGGGGTCTTCTAGGTGGCATTCTATATATGTTTTGGAAGATATCTACAATGTAGATGCATTTAAAATCCATTCTATATTGAATATGTAAATACACATAATATGCTTAAAGTGTGGAACTAGATATTCATTTTTTAAAAATGTGACGACCATAATCACTGATGTGAAACTTTCTACAAACTAACACATATGTTGCTAAAGGAAGGAATTGTATTAGTTAATATTGACTAGAGATATTGACTACCTAAATATGTATATGTGTATTAAGAAATTTTATAAGAATACCAACATATTGCATTCATAGGATAATTTACTAGCAAGATAAATAATACCATTGCATGTGTTGCATAGTTTCCAATGTAAAATGACAAACAATATGCACCTAGTAGCAAAGCATTTAATGCTTAAATGCTCTATATCCCGAGAAATATACTATTCAATTTAAAGGTGTTTAGAACCGTATATATCCCAATATATAAAACATTAAATGATTTATTGCACCGTGCATATTGATAGCTATATAAAACAATCTGCTACCTTTTTTTTACTAATACACATAGGCATGTAATGTGAGCATGTTCTTAACACATATACACACATATATATACATATAAAGCAATTTTATAGGGTAACACCTCGGTTGTAAGAATACAAACATATTACATTCATAGGATAATTTACTAGCAAGATAAATAATACCACTGCATGTGTTGCATAGTTTGCAATATAAAACTACAAACAATATGCACCTAGCAGCATAGCATTTAATGCTTAAATACTCTATATCCTGAGATATATACTATTCAATTTA
>SNQJ01S0070651.1:14311-53042 GCA_010110895.2 Picea sitchensis
TGCCATCTTCTTGAAACATTTGGACTCATCATGGCCATCTTTATCACAAAAAGTTGCAATGTCTATTAGTATTCTTATTTTTATATTTTTCTCCTTTGTCTCCATTAGGATCAAAAGATGTTTGAGTGGGTTTGGGACCCTTATATTGCTTATTGTTGTGGCGAGGATGTTGCTTCTTGACATTTTTGGATTTATTTTTCTGATGGACAACTAAGGCTTTGTTGGAGGTACCTGCAGTGCTGATCACTCCAAGTTGTACTAGCTTATCTTGCTCTATAATCAAAGCATCACAAAAGTTCTCAAGAATTGGTTTTTGATAAGCTTCCCCTAGATCCTCTTGCATGGCATAAAAGGTAGATACAAACACAGAATATGCACTACCTAACTTAGAAAGAATAAGATAGATGCAATGATCTTCGTCTATCTTTATCTTACATTCTTCACATAAAGTTCTGAGTGTTTTAAACATATATAGATAGTATTCAATGCAAGAAAAATCACTTGGACTTAAAGTTAGTACTTGATTTTCTAACTGTTGTGCTCAAATAATATTGTGTTTACCAAACACAGATTCAATATTTTACCAAGCTTCTTTGGGTTTATCAATTGATTGAAGTTGGAACCTTAAATCAGGAGAGATGGACATTCTGATTAATCCATGTGCTTCATCATTCCTGTTATCCCATTTGGCTTTCTTATCAACATCAGTGGGTTCTATTTCCTTTCCCATGGTAATCCGGTAAAAGCCTTTACTTCTTAATAAATCCTCCATATGAGATTTCCATTGGAAGTAGTTGGTGCTGGTAAGTAAGAGATTACTTGTAGAATCCATATTAAATATGTAGATAATATAGATTTAAAAACTGAAACTACCGGTCTGAATGGAAAGAGCTCGAAAATTTATGCAGTTTTAAAAAAACGACACTGAAAACAAACTTCGGATGTGAGAGTTATGACCTTTTAAAAAAAGGCATAAACGGTAACCAAAGGACCACATGGTAGTGTAAGTTGCTTTATGAAATGACCCACTTTTATAAAGAGAAGTGGGGCTCACTTTTATAAAGAAAAGCTGCATGAAAAATAAATAACTCTAAAATAAAATATTAAAGCTACTTATAGTGATTCACTTTTATACTTGAAGTGAAATACACTTTACAATTTTAGCATGAACTTTTTCAAAAAAAAGTAACAAAAGAGAGACTTGAACTGAAGACTTCTTACTTAATAAGGCAACTTTTAACCAAATGGTCTAGCAAAACATATTGTAATGTTTATAAGGAGGGTTGTGGATGTTGTTGTTTTTGTTGTTGTTGTTGTTGAAAATGGCCTTGGAGAACGTGCTAAAAAAACTCTTTTCACACAAGAATTTTTTTTTTCTTCTCGATGACAACAAGGGTTAGATCTCGGTTAGCTTACCTAGAAGATGCACCTTTTCCTATCTGTTTATGATTTTCCATGATCGCACAGGGTGCGCGGAAAAGAGCATACGCAGATCTAAAAGAGTAGCAACCCAAAAATAAAAAAATACAAAACTGAAATAAAACCAAAATACTTCTCTGTAAAAAATTTAAAAAATGCATATTCAAACTTTATACCTCCAGATCTGGCTATAATGGCTATATCTTGGGCAAACGAAAACCTTTTTGAGTGAAAAGAAAAGTGTTCCTGAATGAAACGAGTGCTCCGGACGCAATGGAATAGTCCTCTTAGCCCAAAAATGTATGAAAATGATGGAAAATGGAGATGAGGCAACTCGGCTTCATGATCTCGATCTACAACATGAGCGGGTCTTCAAATAGGCTATGATACCATGTTCGACAACACAGGTATTCCAAAAGAGGACGAACACTTTTAGTAACCACTTGCATAACTAGATCAAAGATCAACACACTGATGTTTTCACATGGTAAAACCCCTATGGGGAAACATCCATGACCCCAACCAATGCGACCACTTGGAGTAGTTTATTAATGTAAAGAAAAATATTATAAAGAGATTTTACAAGAGAGTTTCTCACAATCAATCATTGGCAAATGACCCTCCATGCTCTTTAAATAGAGATCATGGACCAATCAGGTGTTAAGACACAGATCGATGGTTGTTAAGATCAAGGAGAGTATGAACCGTCAGATTACTTTATGTCAGGAACATATCGTGACTATCATATTTCCTAACTACAAATGCATACTAATGCATACTAAAGAAACACACTAGAAAACACACTTTTACCTAACGACACAATAGACCAAGTAGATATTAACTAACTCCTAAGTGTCTAAATATCCTAACACTTCCTTACTTGGTAGGAATTCCTATTTAAAAACATCTTTCATTTCTCTAAATACCACATCTCGGCTATACACTACCTTCTTAGTTTCTGGGTTCCAAAGCTTATAACCTTTGAGACCATCTTTATATCCAATAAAGATACACTTTTTAAACTTCTTATCTATCTTACTCTTGTTTTCCTTTGGAACATGAACATATGCATCACAACCAAATACCTTGAGATGTGTGAGAKAAGGTTCCTTATTAGTCCATACCTCTTATGGAGTCTGTTGACCAGGTAACATGCAGTACCCACTGCCTCTGCCCAAAATTCTTGCTCTAACCCGACACCATTGAGCATGCACCTTTCTTTTTCCATCAACATCATTTTCAAACTTTTTGCAACTCCATTCTGTCGAGGTGTATATGGATTAGTCTTCTTCCTTTCTATACCACAGTTCTTACATAATTCTTAAAATTCATTCCCGCATAACTCTCCGTCATTATCTGTCTTCAACACCTTGATTATTTTTTCTATTTGATTCTCAACAAGAGCCTTAAACTCTTTAAACCTATCAAAGACTTTAGATTTATTCCTGAGACAATATTTCCAAGTATTCCTCGAGAAGTCATCTATAAATGAGACATAGTACACATATTTTCCCTATGATGAGACCGACACAGGTCCAAAAACATCACTCTGAACTAGCTAGAAAATTCCTTCTGTCCTCGTTGCACTAGAGGTTAATCTTACCTGATTCTTCTTCCCATATAGACAATGTTCACATAAATCAAATTCCAGAGAGCATTTAGACATACCTTCAACCATAACTTTACCATGTAGTAGCCGAAGACCCTTCTCTCTGATATGCCCCATTCTTTGATGCCACAACATAACCTTTTCTCCAGAGACTATAGGAGTTTTTTCTTCTTCAAATCCAACATCAGGAATAATGGAACTATTACACCATCACTAATATTTCTTCCTTGTAGCCGATACAAAGTCCCAAACTGAACTCCCTTTAGCAACACCATTGCTTCTCAAACCATCCTGTAGGTTTCCTTTTCAAATATTGTTTTTACCCCTACATCGTCCATTTTTCTTACAAAAATCAAGTTTTTGGCCAAACCTGGGATGTGAAGAACACCAGGCAATGTTCTAATCCTTCCATCCATGAGCCTCAACTTGAATTTTCCTCTTCCTATGATTCTAGTTGTCGAATAATCACCTAAGAAAACATTACCTCCATCATACCTTTCATATTCGCAGAACCACTCCTTGTCGGGAGTCATATGAAAGGATGCACCAGAGTCAACCAACTATTGGAGCCGCCCTTGTTTTTCTAGCCCGTCACAAATTTCATTTTTAATGCTTGAAATCTAAAGATGGTTTTCATATTTTCCCTCTGAGATATCAAGATCTCTGAAGCTTTATCACGCGAGCACCGATGATTATTATACTCTCGAAACGAGTCCTACCTTTCATAAAAATGTTTCCTCTTTTTTTATACTTTGGGATCTCGTAGGTCAGATACTATAAGTCATGTAGTTCACACGTCCCGAGCCACGAAACAACGAAATCGTTTTAATTTTTTACTCAAAACAGTAACGAGGGTAAAGTTTTCCCTAACCCGTGATTAAACATCGTCGGGGTTTCGTGCCTCGACGTTCGCCAAACCCAAAAATTTATTGTCATAGCCCCGATAGCTGAGAACACGAGGTCCTTATTTAAGTAACCCATGCCAAGGTTAAAGGTAAAAGCTAAACCATGGTAAAAGATTCTCTCGGCATTTCACCACTCGGTGTTGTCCTTTTCGAAAGTTACACCGTCTAAACCCCAACTCGTGAAATCATGATGCGGTTATAACGTAATTAACTAATCACTCAATCCAAGATTATATTTCCCTTTTAATTAAGTCATGTTATCGCGATCTCGGCATATAAATCTTCCAGAAACTTATCTTCGAAGCTCCGAGTCGCGATATGGCGAATATAATAATTATAAAATTAATCGAGTCCCAAATCATGATTACCTTTTATTAACCAAAATCGGTCTTTGCAGTCTCGGGTGTTAGAGATTCAAAGTGTTAAAATAAAATCCCTGATATAACGAGTACCGAAATACTGATTAACGTTGGTAAAACCAGATTAATTAAGCTAAATTAAGACATATCCCACGTTTCGATGCTTGCATGATTCACGAGGTAGCCTTATTCTTTCTATACACCAACTGACTTTCAAAACCGCCAAAATTTATGACATTAATGAGGAAATAGGGTAAATCGATAAATATAAGATCGAATTTTTATGGAAAAATTTATTTCTAAATACGATTTGACAGAATTGTTCTGAAAGGTACCGAGTTTTCATATATATATATAAGAGTTGTGGTTCATTATAACAAATGCATTTCATATTACGCAGAGCGCATTATCTCTGAGCAGCTGACTTCTGTATGTATACGCATTTCTATTGCAGAAGAGCCAAAACGCAATCTCCAGCCATGGCTCCGCGAAAAGCATCAAAGGAAAATGTTGAGGTTTCGGGACAAGGCTCAGACAATGTCGCTGATACTTCGCCTCAAAGTATCGATTCGGTCCCGAATTGGTCATTCGTTTTGGATGTTCTACAGGCAAAATTGGTGGACTATTCCGGCGACTCCAGCGACAACGAAAAAGATGATATAACCACCAAGTACAAAATAGTCATCCAATCCGAAATGCACAGAGTAGCAGCTAGGACACGACTGCTTCCATATTATGACATGGTACGATGGGCATTGGACCGTGTGGACATACCGACCAGAACCATTATGAACGAGTAGAAAGTCACCATTGGGAATTTCAGGCCAGAACATCTACAAGCCATGTATAAGCTTCCCACGATGTCCGACTACACATATGGCACTGAATTCTTAGACGAGTTCAAGCAGAAGGAATGTGTACAGTATGATAAAACCATGTCCAGTTTAATAAAGGATTGGGTTTCAAACACCGCGAAGTTTAGAGCTGATACCTATGACATATATTCAATCACTTCTTTAGAACCGCAGTACAAATATTTAGCCATGATGACATGCAGGTTATATGGGAAAGAGGACACCTCAGATTTTTTCCTTTTTTGGGTGCCTCTAATGTTTCGGGTCACCAAAGGCAGTTCCTTTGACTGGGAAAAGATGCTTTCCGATAGCTTGACTAGTCGGGTCACAGAGTATCGGGCACAAAAAGAGAATGGGAAGGCATCTTCGTTCTTCATGTCTGCATACATTATGGACGCAATTTGTTGTATGACACCATTTCCCTTAATGAGCTGGAGTTGGACTCCAGCAGAAGACGAACCCATACATGTATATCATGCAAAATTATGGGAAAACAAAGTGGAAAATTTTGTGTATGAAATATTTAACTGGGTGATGGTGACCCTGCATGTCACCATTTTTGGTCACCCGCCACCCCGGATCTCGGACAACATAGTAACGAATCTAAGCAGCATAACATACTGGTATGTGGAAGCAGAATTTTCGTACCTCAGATTTTTCGGGGCTTCTATTCCCCCGCATGCACTGCCATTGTTCATTCTCGACAAGCTGGCTTGTCACGAGGTTGCCTGGCAGACAGTAATCAATGGTATAAGAAAAGAGCTTAAGGGATATTCAAAGAAGGTATGGCCACCTTTTCCTGTTCATTTAAATTCTTATTCTTTATTAGATTTCAGGCATGCCAAAGCCGAGGCAACAGCCTTGGAAGACCTAAATTTGGTCTCCATTGAATACAAGAAACACGATCCATAGAGGGTTGTGAGCAATCATTTGGCCAGTTGCAAGCTCAAGAGATTTGAGCACGAGAATTCACCCTCGAATGACATTTTCCGAGGTGCAAGGTCCTATGTCGAGATTCTGGCTCAGATACAAACTTTAGCACCCGAGGAAAGAGCCAATGTTCTAAAGTTCTAGGAACATCAACGAAGCTGTCTTCCCGCAGTGTTTTGAGGTGAGGGTCCAGGTACTTCGGAGGAGAAACAGAAGGATGTCAAAGGCTCTAAGGATGGGACTCCCGATCAAGGAAAAAACCAGGAAGAGGGGGAGGAAACTAAGAGTCTGGAAGCAGATATAAAGACTCCCGACCCGTCGAAGAAGCAGAGTCCGGTCGCTACTACGGGAAAATCTGTGAAATAGATCGAAGAACCTATCACATCAGTTACCCCCTTGCAGTCGACGCAGGGAAATATCGATGCAGGATGGATATTCAATGAAGAGTTGAGGCCCATAAGGGTGGAAGAACTCCCTCCGAATGAGTTTTTATTCGATAAGAAGAGAAAGGCAGTAGTAAAAAGGGAATTCTACCAGGAAGGAGAGTCAACTGCCAATAAGTATAAAGTTATAACTGATGGAAAGGACAAAAAGAATGAGCAATTCGCTACTGAAATAACAAGGACACTAGGAGCATATGCCTCGACAAATCAATTTTCAGTCGGGCTCTTAAAAAACCAACTTAAGAGAAAAAAATCGCCTCATTAGGACCCTTGAAGCCAGACTGGCCACAACAACAGAGACTGCTAAAGACTAGGCGAGCGTAGGAATAGAGCAGGCCAGGTTGGCCGATAAAAATGAGATAGAGCTGCTCAAAACTAAGCTCGAGAAAGCACAACTGGTGGTCCGGGATGGTCAGATGCAAGTGAGCCAGCAAAGGTATTTGATTGAACAACTACAGTCTAGGTTGGATATCGCCAAGAACATAATGATAAACATTGGGATCTTCAAATCCCAGGCGATCAATATTCGGAGCAGAGTCTCTACGGCACAGGGAAATTTTCTCGCCAAGGTAGAAGCGATCTGGGACAAATGTTTACTAGTCAACCAGGTTTTAGAGAACTTATCTGCTAGAGAAAGGGAAGTCGGAGTAGCTCGGGTCGCCTTCCAAGAGGCTGTGATAGCCACAAACAACAGGGTTTTGGAAAGTACTCCCAGGTTCACCATTTCAGAGCAAACCAGAGGAAACATTCTATTAAAATAATGGGAGCATAACATCGCTGAAGGCAAGTAGCAAGCCAAAAAGATAACCATTTCCTTAGAAGAGGCATTTAGTTCTATAGACAACGATCTGCTAGGCATTGACAGCGGAGGTAATGCTAAGATGTTGATGCAAATGAATGTGGAAAAAATCTCGCTTGATCTGAAGGAAAAAGAGGAGATATATTCGATTGATATTTCCCAGGTGACTATGGTGGACATAGTCCAAATAGACAAATGCATGATTAAACCGAGTGCGCAATTATGCACCATCGACATCATGGATGGACAGATGGAAGACAGACTGCCACAGTTAGCCTAAGAATGTTACTTCTTTGAAGCCAGCTGTCAAGCGGAACCATCGCGGCTGATATCTCAGTTGGTTGAAAGATGTGTCGCTTGCACCGAGCACACACGAGGAAAAACGTATGGCACCTAGTGAAGATAGAGAAGAAGAAATGGAGTGATTGCTCTCCTCCCTGTCATAACCGAGATATTATGACTATTGAGATTCTATCTTATTTGTAAGATTGTATAAATACACCACATAAAGAAAAGAAAAGGGCTGGACCTTTTTCTGTCGATTGTAACAGAGTTTTTTACATTTTGAGAGTTAATACAAAGCAGATATGAAGATTCTCAATTCCGTCAAGACTGTGTTATGAGTTTGTTTTNAGAAGAAATGGAGTGATTGCTCTCCTCCCTGTCATAACCGAGATATTATGACTATTGAGATTCTATCTTATTTGTAAGATTGTATAAATACACCACATAAAGAAAAGAAAAGGGCTGGACCTTTTTCTGTCGATTGTAACAGAGTTTTTTACATTTTGAGAGTTAATACAAAGCAAATATGAAGATTCTCAATTCCATCAAGACTGTGTTATGAGTTTGTTTTCTTGTATCTCTTACTTCATTTCATTTCATATTCTTAACTGATGAATGCTTCGTTATAATTTAATATGACCACTACTATAGAGAATGAATTTTGGTTTTCTATGATTGTTTACTGTTTTTCCTCTATACCAGCTATCAGCGGGTGTAAGACCAATCCACACTTTCAGAATTCTACACATATTCTTTGTATACATCGGGTTATTTCTTTACATTTTTCCTCTTCTGTTTATACGTGAGATTCTCCCTTGATAGGAGCCTTACATCATAGACAGCTAAATGTTTTTCTCCCATCTCATACTTTTTATTAAGATATAACTCAGTTACGAGAAAGAGCCTTTGATTTGCACTCTATTTCTTTTCCGAAATTATAAATTCTCTTTTATACGACCAAATTGAGACAACACTTAATTTCTCCCTGAAGTTTTTGTTATTTTACTATTCCTCCATGACTTTCCTTGTACCAACACAGCCTAATATCGAACCCGGATTATCGAATCAAACACACATCACCTTAAACCTTTTCGACACTGTTCTCAAAACAGCCACTACCCGGGTCGAACTCGAATGTTCATGGGCAGCCATTGAACATGATATAACTATCCAGGAATAGTTGGAAGCTAGACAATGCCAACATAGAAATCTTCCTTAGTTTCCTTTGCCGAAGGTTGACGTTTCTCCCTTCTCCACCTTTTACTCACTTTCAGATGCCTAGACACTGTACTTCTAAGCCTTAAGTACAGACTCTAGACCAACACCAACCATGCCTCATGATCTGCATGTGTGCTTGAAGAAGCCAAGTACACATCCCTTCCTTCTTCCTTGGAGGTATTTTCTTCTGTAGAAGGAGATTCTTTTTCTCAACTTTAGATCTACACTGCTTCTTGTAGTGCCCTTCTTTTCCACATCTCCAACATACCTTTACAGACTTTCCAGGAGATTTATATGTAGCCTTAGACTTAGATCTCCCACTTGAGAACTTTGATCTATTTCTTTCCTCGGAACGTCCTCTTGCAAATAATGCGTCTGTGCTTTGTCCTTCCATATTCTTCTATCTCATCTCCTCCGAAAACAAGGATGAGACCACTTCATCAAACTTCAAGGAAATTTTATTACTACCTATGGCCACAACTAGACTATCCATGAGTCTGGTAAATAACATAGTAAACTGATACATTTATCTTCATATGAAATTTTAATCTCAAGAGATACTAACTGACTTACCACAGTATTGAAGGCGTTCAAATGCTCTACCACCGAGTCTCCATCTCCCATCCTTAGGTTATACAAATTCTTTGTTAGGAATAGTTTATTTACTAGGGACTTAGAATGATACAACTTGCCCAAATTTTCCCATAAATCCTTGGCTGTAGCATCCTCTGACACATTCAGTAATACTGAATCGAAGAGCGACAGTCAGATTGTGCTTTTTGCCTTCAGATACAAATTTTTCCAGTCATATGTTGAATTTATTGTAGGTGCAGTACCTGGATCTACTGTGATCCATCAATCTCTATCCACCAACATATCTTCCATCTTGAGCTTCCACAACTCAAAATTTTTCCCATTAAACTTCTCGATCTCCATCTTCGAATTGCTTGCCATTTCTTCTCACCTGAAAAATCAATACCACAGATCTCCCACTGTAACAAGACTTATCACAGTCCCGAGAAAAACCCTTGACCACAAAGGAGTCCGCCTGAAACCAACAAAGATCTGATACCAAATGTAGATTTGAACCTTGTACAATATTTACTGCAAACAGATTTTCAGTAAAAGAACAGAAAATATACAATGGAAAATACAAACATGACACATAGATTTTTCCCCTAGAAACCCAAACTGGGAAAACCAACATATTCTATATCCATTCATAGTGATACATTGTTTATAATACAATATACATATAGGAGCCATCAACATCCAAAACCCTAACCCAATGACCTAGATTAGTCAACAACCATAATTCCTTAATTGGAAATAGAAAACCATCGGCAAAAAACCATGTGCCGAAAAGCCACCTAAATATTTGCAAAGAATATAACACACACCAAACATTCTCAAGGATATTTTCCTGGGTCTAACTCAGAGATACACATGATCCCCTGCTTTGACCTCTCTAGGAGTCCTCCTTTTGTCTGCATAAATTTTCTGTCTATCCTGAGCTATTTTCAGATTTTGTTTTATCTGAATTACTTGTTGTTTCATTTCCTTTAACATATCTAGTACAATTGTAATTTTGTCTACTGGTTTATTCCAGTTGATTGGAATATTTCATTGTCTACCATAGAGGGCCTCAAAAGGGCTAATCTTCAATGACTCTTGATAGCCATTGTTATAATCAAACTCTATCAGTGGCAGGTAGTCTTCCCACTTCTTAGGCTGATGCATTACATGCATCCTTAACATGTCCTCTAACACTTGGTTTACCCTCTCTGTCTATCCATAATTTTGAGGGTGATAGGATGTACTGAATAACAATTTAGTTTCAAAACAAACAAATAGAGATTTCCAAAAGTTTGAAGTAAATTTTGTGTTTCGTTGGATATGATTTCTTTAGGCATGCCATGCAGTATAAATATTTCCTTCATACAAATACTGGCAATATCTGTTGCCTTGCAAGTTGATTTTACGGGAATGAAGTGAGCATCCTTACTCAGTTTGTCCACAAATACCATGATGGAATCATTCTGTTTGGTTGATATTGGTAACCTTGTTATGAAATCCATGGAGATGGTTTCCCATTTCCATTCTAGGATTGTTAGGGGTTGTAAAAGCTCTGTTGGATGCCAGTGCTATGATTTAACCTATTTATGCTATAGACATTTAGCTAGGTAATCAACTATGTCCTTTTTCAGTTCGAGCTGATAAAATAGCTTCCTAGTGGCCGTGATCATTTTCTGATAACCATGATGACCAGTATATGGTCTTTTGTTTATTTCATCCATTATGAACCTCTTCAATTCATCACAATATGGGATATACAACCTACCATTGTAAGTTAGAATACCATCATACAACATTTGATAACCCTCATAATTCATCCCTGTGGGATCTTTCTCTAAGTATGATTTCACAGTCTTGAAAAATGCATATGTTTCTTGTGCACTTTTGAATCTCTCCTTGACGTCTAATTCATAGGTGCTTACATATTCCAAGTGAATCACCTTCATGCTTCTGCTAAGGACATCAACCACCCTATTTTCTTTTCCTTTGATATGTTTTATTTCATTATCAAACTCACTAAGGATATCCATCCACATAGCTTGTCTAACATTGAGTTTTGGTTGATCAAACAAATATCTCAACCCACTATGTTCTATCATAAGCACAAATCTTCTAACTAGGAGGTAATGCCTCCAAAATTTTAAGGCATGTATTATGGCAACCAACTCTAGATTGCAGGTCACATAATTGATTTCATGCTCATTCAATTTTCTATATTCGTAGCAAATCACATGTCCTTCTTGCATAAGGAATCCTCTGATTGCTTCCTTGCAGGCATATGCACACACAAGGAAATCCTTGTTTGGGTCTACAATATTCAACACATGTGCATTGGTTAAAAGGTATTTTAGCTCTTGGAATCTCTCTTCACATTCTGATGTCCAAATGAATTTAACCCCCTTTTTTTGAAGGGAGGTGATTGAGCAACCAATATTGGAGAATCCCTTTATGAACCTTCTGTAGTATCCTGCTAGGCCCATAAAGGATCTGATATCAGATACATCCTTTGGGGTAGGCCAATCCATAATGGATTTGATCTTGTTAGGATCAACTACCACTCCTTCTTCAGAAATAACATGGCCTAAGTAATGGACCTGTTTTTGGAAAAAGTCACACTTACTAAACTTAGCATAGAGATGATGTTATCTTAGTACTTGAAGCACTAACTTGAGATGTTCTTCATGCTCTTCCCTACTTTTAGAGTATATCAGTACATCATCAATGAAATCAACACAAATCTATCCAAGAATTTACTAAGTACATTATTCATTAAGCACATAAAAGTGGTTGGTGCATTGGTAAGGCCAAATGGTACTGCCAAAAATTCGTATTACCCATATCTTGTCCTAAAGGCTATTTTGTGGATGTCTTCATCCTTAATTTGGACTTGATGGTATCTAAACCTCAAGTCAATCTTAGAGAAAATTGTAACACCCCTTAATTTTTCAAACAAGTCATCGATCCTTCACAAGGGATACTTATTCTTAATGGTCATCTTATTGAGTTGTCTATAGTCTATGCACAACCTGAGGGTGTCATCCTTATTTTTCACAAATAAGGCTGGTGCTCCCCATGGGGACACACTAGGTTGAATGTAGTTTTTTTCCAACATCTCCTTTACTTGTAGTTTGAGTTCAACTAGCTCTGGTGTACTCATTATATAGGGCGTTCTAGACATTGACACTACTCCCGATACAAGTTCTATTGAAAAGTCAATATCTCTTCTTGGAGGTAGACCTGGTACCTCTTCTGGAAACACATATTTATACTCTCTTAATATGGGATGGTCGTCTAGGCTTGGTTTATTGGCCTCAACAGAGTTCAACACTTGTATTGCATACAAAGGACACCCTTTTCTTTAATACTTCTTCACTTGAAGGGCTGATATTTGTCTCAATGAGACAATATTTTTAATCCCTTGTAGGGTTATTTTTCTCTCTCCTACATATTCACACTCCAAATTTTTATTGTAACAATCCAACTTGGTTTTATGGGCAGCCAACCGGTCCATGCCAATCAACAAGTCATAAGATCCTAAAGGGAGCATGTTTAAGGTGGCTTGGGTGGGAAATCCATTCATAATGAATTGGCATGCTGGTATGACCTCTGTTACCTTCCTTTTGGTTCCAGTGGCTAGTTGTACCAGCCATGATTTAGCATGTTTTACTTGATGCAGTTTACATTTCTCAATAGTTTGAGGGGCAACATAAATCAGATTAGAACCAAGGTCAATTAAAATGGAAACTAGTTGGTTGGCAATCATACCTTCCATCTCCACCACTGAAGCTTGGTGGTCAGCTTGCCTATTATCCAAGGCTACATAGATTTGTGGCATGCTTTTAGCCACATAAGTGAATGTGGTATCCTCTTGGATGTTGTAGACCCTCCTATTGTTCTATTTCCTATGTGGATAGTCCCTCAACATATGTTCTTCTCCACAACTCCAACATTTCAAGGTTTGTCTCTTTGTGTTATCAGTCTTACTTGGGGCTGCTCCAAAGGGTTTATTACCAATCTGATATGGAAATTTTTTCTGATATACACTTCTAGTAGGACGGATCATCTTAGAACTTTTCCCATGGTTCTTAAATATTGAGGATTTAAACCCCTTCTTCTTGAATCCCAAATTACTATTCTCCTTCCAGTCCTTATGAGGTTCTGTCTTATTCTTGAATTGCTCATAACAATACCTTTCCTTCCGAATAGTATCTTCTAAGGTCTTTGGCTCATGAAACTCAATTATGTCCCAGTAGGACTGAGACAATCCACTAATGAATCATTGTGGCTTTACCTTTTCATCATTTATGTAGGGCACATAGCTCTTCAACTCAAGAAATTTGTTGATATATTCATCTATGGTGAGTTTTCCTATCTTGAGTTCATAGAACTCCTTGGTCTTCCCATCAAAGTATTTATCTGAAAAATACTTCTTCTGGAAGTATTTCTCAAATTGTTTCCATGAAAAATCCTTCTCATGGATTCCTTTCACATTCCTAAGGTCCTCCCACCAAATGGAGGCCTTTCGATCTAGGTTGAAAATGTTTATTTGAGCGTTTAAGTTTTCAAAGTATTCATGGACTCTAAAGTACTTCTTTAAGCCTAGTAGCGAGACTTTTGCTTCCTCCCCATTCTTAATTTCTCCATCGAAAATGGGTGGTTTGGATTTCTTAAATTATTCAGGGTCATGGCTCTTGGAATGTTTCCTCTTCTTTCTTTTCCTCTGGAAATGTGAACTAGTTTTTCTACTAGAAGATCCCTTGGAGTTATCAGTTTCCTCACTGGAGTATTCTTCCATTAAGTGTCTCTTGGTTCCATGTTGGGCCTTCTTTGAGGTGCTCCTCCTTGTGTGGCCACTTTCAAGACCATGCTTCTATATCTCAGGTGGACTTTGGGTCTTCTTTGTATGTTGTCTGTCCACATGACCGACCGCTGGTCCATGTTGCAACTTCCTTTGTATATTTGATAATATTTGTAGTAGGAATGTGTTAATTTAAATTTGCTTTTCTGGTTCTTTTATTAGCCTTTCATTGTTAGCCTTACAACTTTGTAATTCTACCATAAGGATTTTTATGGTTTCAAGCAAATATGGAGGGGTTTCCACCACACTCGTGTCATCATATTCTTCCTCTCTATTGTGGGAGATTTCCCTCAGTTCATATGGTGTCACCAACCTGCACGTTGTAGTTTTCCTGCTGTCCACTGATCGCTTGAGTGTTGATAAAACATTTTTTGTTAATTAATTATCTTACTAGTTTATGAAATACAAATAAGACAATTTAGACTTTCGAAACATACAACAACAACAGAAAGTCTCATTCCTCTCACCAGTAGTGGTTAAATAGGTCTCTTATGAAAGGGGTAAGGTAGGGTGTTACCCTTAAAAGTTCTCTAATAATATTTTAAGAAAATCGTTCATGAGCCCAAGAAGGCCAAGTGTTGTTTCCCTCTCTTATACCAATTTGTAACACACCCAATCCCTTAGTGATCTTTTTAAGGGATGGGGCATTGAAAATTTTATTTCTCTCAAACATCTCTAAATCTCTTCTTAATGACACCATCATCTTCTTCTCATCAAGAGATTTCCAACGACTATCTTCATGATCAAAACTGAGCCCTGGATCAAAATTCATGGCCCCTTAAAGTTTCTAGGTTCATATCATATCCACCTCAAGCCACTTCAGGTCCATGTGACTCCTTGCCACTTATCTTCCTATGTGGCATAGATGTGGTGTCAACCACCTTCCCCTTCAAGTAACACATAATCTTATGGAAAATTTAGACTTCGGCGCAGAGCGCCCCTTTTTCCCTCTACGCGCCTATCCTCCGGAGTCACAAAATCCTAAACTTCCCGAAGGATCCCAAAATATTGCAACTTGGATTCGACCTTCGACCCATTTCAACTCAACTGGGATCACCACTCCAATCCTTTGGAGTATCAAATTCCTAGACTCCCGAAGGGTCCCCACTTACATGTGGAGACGAATTGAAAGCAAAGGTAGGGATAGGTGGGTCTGAGCCTTTGGCCGATTTAAGCCCAATGTTCCAACCTCCGAATCTTCCCAAAGTCCCAAACACCCGGAGTCTCAAGAACTCCACCATATTTTGACCAAACGCTCATGCGTTAGGAGAATGAAACACGACATAGGGCAGAGGTGACACGTGGCCTCATCAGTGGGTGACACATGTCACATTCTAATAGGTTTATAGGGCCCGTGAAAACTGAAATTCAAGGTGACACATAGCATGTTGAACGTGGGTCCATGTCACCTTGGGTGACGTCAGCGTGTCACATCCTTTTAGACTAAAAACCTTCCAACGCCCTTTATATCTTCACGGTCGAGACGTGTCCACATGGATCTATAAATCTACAACCTCCATTGCTTCTCAACTTGGGCATTCAGGGGATCCGCAGTGTTGATTCCTTGTTTCTCCCTGAGTGGTCAACGCCGGGCTGACCATGGTTTGGATCAAACGGTAATGATGAGTCCTGAAGCTTCTTCATATTGATGGTCCTCTTCACTTCCCAACTTCGACGTTCATGAGTTTGTCCATGTAGTTTTCGTTTTACTCCTGAAGTGGTCAACGCTGGACTGACCATGATGTAGGTCCAATGGATGACATTTGGTAGGGGATATGGGAGACACATGGCCCATTCAACTGGTGACACATGTCAAGTTCGATTTGAACCCTAATATCTATGAAAGTCATGAATTGGGGTGACATGTGGCACCCCTACTATGGGTCTATGTCACCCTTGGTGACATCAACAAACCACATCACTCCGGACTTCGACACTTTGGCAACATCTTTGTTCATAACCATGTTGAATCTATTGGAGTAGGGCTTCACCATAGTGTTTTACACCATCCTTTCGCTAGTTGACCGAACGACAGAGATGGGTCATGAAGGATCATTAGATCCACGACTCACATTGATTCGCTACTCCGACATTCAGGGGTTTTGATGATTATGACACCTCCGTTCTCCTTAAGCGGTCAATGCCGAACTGACCACAACGTAGATCCAATGGTCAGGGAGGCTTCCGAATACCCTCAGATCTATGACTCACATCACTTCGCAACTCTGGAATTCGGGGGTTTTTATGGTTGTAAGGTCATAACATTTCATAGTTCCAAATGCCCAGAGTTTCTAAGCCAAAAGAGATTAGCTCCTTTCGGACTTAGCAAAGGGTTCCAAGGTCTCGGTCATATGGGATTTTCTGGAAATCCTTGAGGCTACACACTTTAACCTTATCCATTATTTGGTTAGAGTCATGGGCATGAACCCCTGGTCACACAAGCTAATGGTTTGAAAGAGGCACCTTCCCTCCACATAGCCTGGATTTAGTAATCATGTGAAGGTAAGTTTGAGGGACTGACATTACTGAAGTATTTCAACTAAAGCTACCCCAACTCTTAGCATTACAAGGTCAATTCGTGGGGAATTCCCTTAAGGGTTTTCAAACCAATACAAATACTTTACCTTATCCTTGGATCTGTTTACAGATCCATGTCTAACGGATCTCCTGCTTCTAAGAAAAGGTAAATAGAAAACCATTCAAAATCATGGGTTCATGGAAACACCATAAACATTCCTTCTTTAATCTTACAATACAAACGTTTTGTCATAGATGTATACATTCAACCATAATTTTGATTTTAATATACAAAGAATAAAAATACTTATCAAGAAACTAGGATTTGTGAAGCAACTGCCGAGAGGGGTGCCAGTTTCCACCCAACCGTAGGCACAACCCCTTCTGATCAGATTTACCACTGGCCACCCCCTAGCTAAACCATGATGCTATGAGAGAGACTCCTTCTTCTTGTTCAATGATAGTCGGGGGCGAAGGTTAATCTCCTCTTCCCATGAAAACTTGTAAAATGGTTTTCTTTTCACCAAGCAAGGCGGTCTGCAATCTTCTTTGCAACCCCGTTTATCAGCTTGGACAAAAAATGCCACCATCTATTTCTTGCACCTAGAGAAAGCTTCCTGGTTATTTCTCCCAGAATGAGAGAGTTGCATGTGCTCTCCTATTCTCTCTGTTTGATCCTGATGGATTTCGGTGGCCTCCTACCTATTCCAACTAGTTAATTTTGGCAGTTTTCTAGTTTGGCAGTTTTTTCCTAGTTTTCAGGTCTGTGACTTTCGAGGCCGTTTTGAGGCCCTAAACAACATTTTTAGGGATCACCACAATCAAACTATTAACGGAGTTAGATTATGAGGACAACATGTTTATTCCTTAGATAGAACTTTCCAATGGGCTATCATGCACCTAAAATAGAGATCGTATGCAAAAGCTACGACCCCAGGAAGTTGATGTACTAGCTTACCCTAACGGGGCCCACATGAATTTTGGTGCTTTATCTCCTAGGGTTAGGTTTTTGGATGTCTAGGGTTTTGGCATTCATGTTTATTGTAAAAAGTCCTTCAGAGCCTCATTGTAACCATCTTCTTGTGAATGAGTGCAACCGTCACATCTCTTCTTAGAGATAAACCGCCACCATTCTAGCAAGCTTGTTTTCTGCTGCATTTTACAGTTTCACCTTATTTCCTTATTGAATAGAAACCAGTTTTACTGTATCTTTGTTATCTATGTTAAACATATTTTAATAATCTATATTCATTTCGTTCTTCTCATAAAATATGGATCCATGGTATTAGAGTGGTCTACTCCTTGTCACTCTTAATGCATGTCCCCAACGAGGCCAGGGTATAAAGAATTGGGTCTCGAGCTTGTTTCTCTTGAGGACAAAATCTCTCACACGCCCAAGAAAAATCCCATGGTAGAATAAAATAAATACGATGGGACAGGATATGCTTTTAAAATGTTGCTTGAGGAATCCCTCACACAACAAAGGAACGAGATGATGGAGAGTTTTGCGCAGATCCTCCGATAGCTACCGACAAACGATGCATGTTACTTGAGAGGAGGCACCTCCCCCTTAAATGTGAAAATCAACTTTGATATTCCTATATTTGAAGGTCAGATAGATGCAGATGCTGTAGACAAATGATTGAATCTACTAGAAGGGTATTTTTTTGTCCTTAACTTTTCGAATAGAGAGAATATTACTTTTGCGCTCCTCAAATCCGTTCCCCATGTAAAATATTGGTGGGAAACTTTCTATGAGAAAAAGGAAACAGATGAACCCTCATTATTTATAGTTGCAGACACCTAGGAATCCTTCAGGGATGATATTAAGGAACAATACTACCCTGTCGGAAGTTATGATGACTTGTATACAAAATGGACCACACTGAAGCAAGAAAGAGACTAAGCAGTGCCAGAGTTCAAAAATATCTTCCATACCTTGCACACTAAGATGGGTATCATGGATTCATAGAGAAATTTATTACTCAAGTATAATGGTGCTATGCATAGATACATCCAGACCGAAATGAAATTTCTGGACATCTCGTCCTTGGGTGCAGCCTATCGATATGCCATCAAAATTGAGTAGAAGATCAAACAAAAGTTGAGGCAATTTGGGCCTGGGAACCTCTCATAGAAAAATCCATGAAAGGGTGGCCCCAACCCATAGAACAAAGGAAAAATAAAATATGGGCAGTATCAGGAAAACCAATCCAATCCGCAAGCAAAGAAGGACATAAGAAAGACAAAGAAAGATACCGGGAAGTGGTGCAACTTCCATAAGAAGCCTTGACATAACTCTGCTGATTGCTTCTCAAAGCAGTCACTGGTGGTCGAAGTGAAAGCCTATGACTCAGATGCAGGTTCTGACTATGAGTCAGAGCCAGAAAGGGGAAGAAAAATCATTGACATGAAACCCAATGCCACTATTTCTACCACCAAGCTCCAGCCTGGTGAACCGAACGAGCCAGAAGAAGGCGAGCACCTTTTACATTCATATATGTGGGTAAAAGGCACCCCACTGCACTTCATCATTGATAGCGGTATCCAGAAGAACCTCATCTCAACATAGGTCATCAAGTGGCTAGCTCTGTCGACAACACCACACCCACAACCCTACACCATTGGATGGCTCCGCCAAGGAAGCTATCTCCGCATCAACCAACAGTGTCRACTGTCATACGACATCAATCCCTTCAAAGACAAGGTACTGTGTGATGTTTCTCCTCTGGAAGTTTGTAATGTTCTTTTGGGCCAACCTTATTTATGGAAACATCATGTTGTATATGAGTCTAGGCCTTGTAGTGTTATTATTAATTTGAACAGGAAATTGTACAAGATACCTGAGGCAGTCCCACCTAGTGCTATTTCCTTGATCTTTGCCAAGAAATGCATGAAGATCATCTCTCAAACCAAGAAATTTGTCTTCTTTGTGATTCTCTCTCAGAGTGAGCAAAATATCGCAACCACATCTAGGGCCTCTGTGACCGATCTTTCCAAATAATAGAAGTAAGTGGATAAGGTCATGGAAGAATAATCAGATATCTTTTCCACACCTACTAGGGTACCTCTGCACTGTCAAGTCAAGAATCCCATTGATATGACCCCCATAGAACCACTACTCAATGGGCCAGTATACCGCTGCTCTCTGTTAGAAAATGAGGAGATCAAGAGGCAGATCCAAGAATTTCTCCACAAGGGGCACATCCATCCCAAATCATCGCTTTGTGCGAGCCTAATTGTGCTGGTACAGAAGAAATACGGGACCTGGTGACTCTGCATTGATTCCAGAGCCCTGAATAAAATCACAGTCCAGAACCAGTATCCGATTCCTTGAATCAATGACCACCTTGATCCGCTCACACGTGCCAAATACTTCAGTAATATTGATATGAATTCTGGCTACCACTAGGTCCCAATAGAAAAGACAGATGTATGGAAGACATCCTTCAGGTCAAAAGAAGGTCTTTTTGAATGACTGGTCATGACCTTTGGCTTGACAAATGCCCCAACAAATTTCATGAGGATGATGGACAATATCCTACAACCTTTCACCAATACTTTTGTAGTGGTGTATCTAGATGACATACTCTTCTACAACAAGACTTAGGCGGAACACTTGCAATGTATTTAGCAGGTTCTGCACACTCTGCAGTAGCACCAACTATATGCAAACTTGGAGAAATGATCCTTTGTCATGGACATGGTCCATTACTTAGGCTACATCGTTGATCAACATGGTATGCATATGAATCTAGCCAAGATTCAGATCATCAGTGACTGACCAACCCCAACCAAACTCACTAAGCTTTGGAGCTTCTTGGGCCTCACCAATTTCTATCACAGGTTCGTGTTGGGATTCTCTCATATCACATGGGCCCTCAGCCAAGTAACCAGGGGTGGTGATAAGGAAATATTTGTGTGGGGCCTATACCAAAAAAAATCCTTCAATGATTTGAAGTAGTGTTTGTGCTCATCCCCAGTAATTTCATTACCGGATCTGCAACATCCCTTTGAGATTGAGATAGATGCTTTCGAATATTCTCTAGGTGTCATTCTCACTTAACACAATCACCCCATGGCATATCATATTGAGACACTATCAGATGTTGTACGCAAGTACCCTACTTACGAAAAAGAAATGTACTCCATTTTACAAGCCTTCAGCCAGTGGAGACATTACATTCTTAGGAAGGAGATAGTCATCCAAACTGATCATACAATACTATAGTTCATGCAGACCCAAGGAAAATTGCAGAATGACTTCCCTTAGAAGTGGTCCACATACTTGTAGCAGTTCCACATCAACATCAAGTATAAAACATGAAGTACCAATTGAGTTTCTAATTACCTCAACCGACCTTCAGTTGTGGCACTCACCACGATGTGAGACTCTTGCAACCATGAGACCTCTGTATGGCCCCACCTCTATGAGACAGACCCTAACTTCTCCACCACTTACCAAATGTTGGGTGCAAACTTAGTGGTCACAAATTTCCATATTCACGACGAGATGTTTTGTCGTCTGGGTCATCTCTGCATTCCATCAAGCGAGCATGCGAAGATGATTTGGGAATCTCACTACAATTAGGTGGCATGACACTTTGATGTCGAAAATATAGTGGCCATGCTGTAGAAATATTTCTACTTGTCGAAACTTCGACAGGATGTCATCAAGTATATCAGGTCCTACACCACCTGCGTTATTACAAAACTGACCAATAAGAAACATGGCCTGTACACCCCTCTGCCTACTCCTAGCAGGTTGTGGGAATCCATCTCAATGGACTACATGTCTGACCTTCTGTCCACCAAGAGGGGAAATGACTGTGTTTTTTTGGTTGTTGATCTCTTTTCCAATATGGCGATTCTGGCCGCCTGCAAGAAGAGCATCACAACAGAGGCCATTGCCAACTTCTTTGAAAGAGTATGGGTAAATTTTGGGATCCCACAAATCATTGTCTTATATCGGGACAGTTGATTATTCAGAACATTTTAGTCGAGCCTTCGGTCACTGTTGGATACCAATCTCACCAAATCCACTGCCTTCCACCCCCAGAAAAATGGCCAAACTGAGGTCGTAAATTGGATGATCATGCATATCTTTCACATGTACAATTCCAAGCACTCTCGAACATGGGATGAGAGTCTTCCCTATGTCCACCACAACTACAATTGATCCCTACATAGCTCTACTAGACACAACCCCTTTCAGGTGGGTTTGGGATTCCAACCATTGGGTCCTATGGATGTTGCACTACCCCTCGCAACCACCTCGACTGACTCGTCCCTTGCTCCACTTGAAGTTGACAAAGATACCCAATTCATTGAGAGGATCCAACACATCCGCCAATAGGTTCATGATATTTTACAGAAGTCTAATGCCAAGTACAAGCAGTGCCATGATCAACATCAGGTGCCACATAAGTTTCAGGTGGGCGAAAAGTTTTGGTTGCACTTGGAGAAAGAACTCCTTATAGGGCCCCATCAAAAGCTTCTCCCACTCTGTTATGGGATGTACACCATCACCAAGGATGTGGGTGACAATGATTTTGAGCTCAAATTTCCTCCTTTCCTTGGCCTGCACCCAGTATTCAACGTGGCTCTCCTTCGACCATATTTCCCACCATTACTGGACACCTCTGAGATTGCAAAGAAGTTGAAACCAACAGATCTCAACCCTGATTGCATACAAAATGAATCTAGTGATCAGATTGTGGGCACATAGGTCAAGGGCACCTGATAGTAAAGGCTCCAACTTTATCAAGTTGTCAAAGTAGGGCAGCTCCTACACCAAGGCAAGTGGCTCACCCGCAGCCAAATTCAACAAAAAATTCCTCATCTGATTGGGGAACTCAACACAATGGAGACCATTTCTTCCTAAGGGGGGAGGATTGATCCATATTGATGTCTATGGACTCCCACCTATTCCAATTTTTTCATTTTGGCAGTTTTCCAGTTTGGCAGTTTTTTCCTAGTTTTTGGGGCCCTAACTTCTGGGGCCGTTTTGAGGCCCTAAACAACATTTTTAGGGATTTCCATAGTCAAATTGTAGATAGAGTTAGAGTTTGATGGAAACATGTGTATTCCTCAAATAGACATTTCCAACAGGCTATCATGCACCTGAAACGAAGATCATATGCAAAAGTTATGACCCCGAGAAGTTGATGTACTAGCTTACCCCAATGGGGCCCACATGAATTTTGGCGCTTCATCTCCTAGGGTTAGGTTTTTGGATGTCTAGGGTTTTGGCATTCATGTTTATTGTAAAAAGGCCTTTAGAGCCTCATTGCAATCATCTTCTTGTGAATGAGCACAACCGTCACATCTCTTCTCAGAGATAAGCCACCACCATTCTAGAAAGCTTGTTTTCTGTTGCATTTTACAGTTTCAAATTATTTCCTTATTGAATAGAAACCAGTTTTACTGTATCTCTGTTATCTATGTTAAACATATTTTAATAATCTGTATTCATTTCATTTTTCTCATAAAATCCAGATCACTGTCTCTTCTCCTCTGCCCATGAGTTCCTTTCTTTTCTTTTTCCTTCCTCAACAATATTGTGTGGGTCTGAATCCCCAGCTCGTGGTCAAGTCAGGAAGTCTCCCAGATGGGTAATCTATCCATCTCCTCATTAAATCTTGAGTAGGACTTTCCCAACCACCAACCCGACTGATAATTTATTTATGGGTCAGAGGTCTATTCCGGGTCTGAATAATTTAAATCTAGTAAAGTACTAGTCTAGTGGGGGTTATCTCAACCATTTCTGGTCCCCCTCACCACCTCTCTCATATCATCATATCTACCTTGGAAAACCCCCTCCTCAGCAGTTATGAAAAACTATTCATTTTATTCAATAACATAAAATCCATATATATTTACATTACCTTTTATAATAAAAAGGTTCATCAGTTCTAATGTCTACACATATTCAGTCTCCCATAGTCTATAGGAAAGTTATAGTTATATTTACAAGTTGGGGGAAACAAGGGTATTACATTTTAGTAGATAAATTTGGTATTGGGGAATTGAGAGTGATGTGAGGGGTGGGGGGGATGGGCCATAAGAGCTTCCACCTTCATGTGGTTGGCCTTCTTTAGTAGAGAATATATTATTCTTGAAACCAAGAGAATCTTATTCAGGTTTATACAACCATCTCCAATTTTAACTTTGGTTTGTCTAACAATTTTCAAGGTTTTCCATTAATTACCAATTATTGGAAATTATTCTTTGATTGGACCCCGTGCAAAGTGACATGTGAATGGGGCCAACGTTGATTTTTTTTTCAGTTTGTGCTTGTTTGCATTGCAATTTGACATGGTTATAGTAGATGCATGCATTGATGGTATGGGAGGGTTTCAAGACTCAAATACGACTCACAAAAATAATTTGAAATTAAAACATCAAAATTAGAACCTAATTGTGAAGGGGATGAAGTTATCCATGATCATCATATTTTTCATCATCATTATCATCGTATTTCAACGAGGCCGTTTCAATGAACATGTTCATCATTCCCATAACATCTTCTTCTTAACTTTCAATAAACAAAGACCAATGGTTCAAAGTGGTGGATATGGATTAAGGACTGTAAAATAGGGAAGGAGATGAAGAACTAGTAGATTATTTAAAAAATCTGATGAAAGGATGGAGACAAAACTTCATGTAATACAATACTCATGCCTATTTTCCCTTGAAACTAGTGCAACCGTGCCTAAATAAGGATTATTCTTGTGTAATGTATGCCCTTTTATAAGGTTAAACTTGATTCCACTATGTATGATTGCATCTCTTTACTGTTGTTTAAGTTGGGAAATGCACACACTCAACTTAAGTAAACTAATAGAATTATGAGAAGGCATAGCCCAGGTTGAGTAATTTGGCATGGTCTAGCCACTGGACAAAACATGCTGGTGTCACATGATGATTGGGAGTGTCGGGTGATTTTGCTGCCCGACCACATGCTCACCAGGCCTGTGACAGGACACATAAATGTGCCATTAAGACAAATTCGCCTAAGTAGACTTGCAATCATGGAAGTTAAGTGTAGAGACTTGAGGGATAGTGCGATAAAATGGGCACCCCATGGTGACCATGGGAACCCTCAACAAATGAAAGAAAGTTGGGGAATGAACGAGTCGGCCTAAATGTCGACAAATAATATTTCAACACTAAAGGTGGTTTATTTATTGCTATCTCTAAATGTCGAACATGTGATATATACTCTTTAATTTTACTATGATTTTCCTGGTCATTTTGTGGCTAAATGAAATGTGCACAAATAGGTACCTAGAGTAAGGGAGTTCATTACCAAATCTAGAGACATCATCCTAGCATTTTAATCCATAACCTTCACACAAACCATGACGAAAAACAACACCCTTGTTGACCAACTCTCCAAGATGGCATCTGACTTGTAGAAGGGCTCCTAAACATTGTGAAGCATAGAGAGGGGTGACTAATCAACTTTCTCCTTGAATTTTTTCAATAGTTATTTCTCAAGTCTTAAATGGAACAATGTGTTTTCAAGTTTGAAATCTCTATTTCGTTCAATTCATGGTGTTTTTTTTAGCCATATGATTGGCCTACTATGTACTCTATTGTAGGGGTCTCCTCTTGTTTTCATAGCCTAGTTCAATAAAGTTGGCTATATGAGGTCCATTGTTGGAAATTTTTGGCAATTGTGGGTATTTTCTTGATTGGCACTATACTGAATGTAATTTTTTTGGTTGAATTACTAGAAAATGATGCAATTTGTTTCTCTATAAAGTGTGGTTGGATCACCCCAATAATAGACTCTATGAATAAATTCTTTATAGGGGAACAAAATGACAACCTAATGAGGAAATAAGGTGTAGAGAGTGAGATATATATATGCATATAGTCTTAGTCTACAATTCCCTCAAAAGGAAAAAAACATAATCTTGTGGCATTCAAGATAAATAATGCCAAAATACCTATGGTTGAACAAAGATTATGTATTTAAAAATTTGATAATCTTGAAAGCATTGATAGTTAGACTTCATTACAAAAAAAAAGGTTTATTAGAAACTCCAAATATGCAAAGAAAAGGCTTGAACTTTCCATTCAACAAATTTTGTTCTCTATTTAACTATAATGGAAAAGTAACCTTTATCTTCAATCACTAGCAAGGTCGATGAATACCTACATTATACCAATGTTGAATAATATCATAGAAATACAATACTTGGTGGAGGGAACATGGATGGGGTGTCGACAAGTAATGCACAATTCCATTTCATATCTATAACATGTTACAAAGGCCTATCACATATAATCCAATGATTATAGGGAATGAGTTGAAGAAAAAATTAGTTGAGTGATTACATATCCATGAATTGGACCTACTCCTTCATCAACAAATTCTTTAATTCCATGCAAATAAATTTTTAGGCACCATTTCCACTTATTTTTCAAATATTTAAACTTTGACTAACTTAGAAATTTCCACGAACAAACGCACCTGAAGCATTCCATGAAAAAAATTAGAAATTGGAAAGAACAAACTCACCTAAAGGAAACAACAAAAATACATTGTACTAAGGATATACACGGGAAAAAGTGACCTCTGAATGGGGCCAACATTGATTTTTTTTCAAACTATTTTTGTATGCACTAAAATTTGACATGGATAGACTGTTTTCATGCCTTGACGATATGGGAGGGTTTCCAGGCTCAAAGGTCACTGACATACCCACTCTATATATCTGATCTCGTCCTCATTGCGTTTGAACTTTCTCAGATTAATGTCATGAATGGAACTCCCAACATACCCATCGTCATGGTCGTGCTCTTTATATTCATCATCATGGTCGTGCAATATTTTACAATGGCATTCTTCTTTTGACTAAAATTAGTGCCAAAAACATTTTTACACCTCCACTAATTATTAATATCATGTGCTAACTTATCCTTTTGAAAGGCATCTTCAAGAGTGTAAAAAGTGGTGCATTGAGTATTGATCGATAAAGTGTGGTTGGATCACCCCAATAACAAACTCTATGAATAAATTATTTATAGGGGACCAAAATGAAAACCTAATGAGTACATAAGGTGTAGAGACTTAGATATAGAGATAATGCATATAATCTTAGTCTACAATTCCCTCAAAAGAAAATAACATATTCTTGTGGCATTCAAGATAACTAATGCCAACATATCTACGGTTGAACAAAGATTATGTAGATAAAAATTTAATAATCTTTAAAGCATTGATAGTTAGACAATATTCCTATACATATGAATCTCCTTTATTATGAATATTATATAAAGTGAGCACGATGTATCCTACCCTAAGCCAACCTAACCATAACTAATAAACTAATATTAAATGAGTGTTAGGGCCTTAACATAGGGACTTAGGGGCCTTAAAATAGGGCCTTCAGGACCTTAACATCCTCTCTGTCATTCCCTCCATACTCTTCTTTGTATCCTTCCCCTACCACCCTTAGATCATATCCCCTCTCCCTTGCTCCTTAGCTTCACCTTTAGTTTTTGAGGACTCTGTCTCTCAACTTGCTCCCCCATAATTAAATATTTGTTTCTCATCCTCTCCTACCCCTTGTAGCCTAGAGCCCTCATTTAGTGGTATGGTGACAAAACATAAGGATCATTGTTAAACATCAAGAGGATGAGAACGGAGAAATGGAAAAATCACAACAAAAAATTGGCCACAAAACTAATAATGAAAAGACAGAGGCAATAACAACTAGGGACAAAATTTTTCCTCTCAACCAACAATGGAAAATGCCTTTGGAAATTGTACCAAATTGCAATCCAGTAAATGATGAAGGTTATATCTTGGAAATACAAAGGAATGGGTAATGCGGCAAAGAAGGAAACATTAAGAGAAATGATAAGAGCAAATCAACCAAACATTCATCTCCTCTAGGAAACAAAGATAGAAGGAAGTAATATGCTAGAAATAGTAGGATAGTTTTGGAAGGGTAGTTTAGGTTCCATAGTAACTGCAAGAGAAGATAAACCAAAAATTCATCTCCTCTAGGAAACAAAGATAGAAGGAAGTAATATGCTAGAAATGGAAGGAAAGTTTTGGAAGGGTATGACGGGTTCCATAGTTTAGTTGTCAAAAAAATATTGGTGGGAGATCTAAACATCAAAAAGTCAGGGTTAAACTATGTAGCAATGTCTAGGGTACATGTCTTGTCATGCTTAGAAACTATCCTACCAATAATTCACTTACACTTTACTTAACCTAAGCCTTAACATTTAATCACTAACCCCTATTCTATGAATCATTAACTTATAAAGCCTAAGGAACCAATAACCCACTAACTTGTAACATATATTCCTTAACCAAGCACTAACCCATAACCTATATCATTTGACCAACCACTAACCCACTAACATGTTTATCACAACATTCAAAAGACAACTCCAAAGTTAATTTATCTATTTCACATGATTTCAAAAGGATGTAAGAGTGGCATGAGAGGTGAGCTAGGTTGGTGAAATTTGGGAGTTCATATAGCTCTCACTAGGGTTCAAATCCTAAAAAAGGTGAATGTTTATCCATCATGGATCATAACAACCCCAAAAGGGGGCCATTTATTATCATAATTAAACATGTCCATTAACTCAAGTTGGGTAGTCACACAACCCTATATAAATTGTATGGAACCATCTACCTCTTGATACATATTTAGTGCTTGACGCTTAGTTAAAAGAAACTTATTCAAGGTTACAAAATAATGTAAGAGGAAAATTAGTTTATGATTTGTGGGTTGAGGGCACACCAAACCAAAAAATAAAATTCATGAGAAGAAGAGGAAGAAAGCAACAAGATTATCAATCTAGATAGTTTAAGATTTTTTGTAAAGAGATCATGGAAACTTGGAAAATTATTAACGACACAAAGAATAAATTTCTAGAACTCTATCCATTTATATTTTATATACATATTAATACATGTGAGGATATTTTAATATATTTTAATATATAACTAATATATTTCTATAGTAATATCCACAAACCCAAAGAACTAAGTTAATCCACCCATCTAACCTTAGACATCCAACCCATGCACCGAACACACCTAATCCTAACATTGAACTCATGAACCTTAGAAGTTTCAACTATTAACACACTAACCCTAAACATGACTCTAAATCCAAATTGAACAACACATTAATTACTAAACCATTACCCCATTGGCCCCTAATTATGATTTCCTTAATCCCTAACCCTTTGACCCCCTAATACCCTCACCCCTAACCCCAAACACAAACCTAACCTCTAATTTTTTAACATGCTAACCCCCAAATCACTAACCCACTACCCATAGTATGAGTCCTTTATAAAAACCCAACCCATAACCCCCTAGTCTTCTCAACCCTAACCCACTAACCCCTTGACTCACATACCCCAAAATTACTAAATTATACCCCACATAGTAACCCCTTAATCTATTAACCGACCTATAACCCTAATCCATAACCCACACACCAACACACCTAATGTAGATGTCCCATAATCACCAATGTATATGACTTGGCCATTATGAACCCTAACCTAATAAAACCTAAATATACTACCCTCAAACCTTCTAACACTCTAATCCCTTAACCCACAATCCCTTAAATCCAACTTCTACACTAGGAAATATTTTGGTTTGGACACCTAACCACACAATTAATCCCATGGCACCTAATCCCTTCATACAAAAAATACTTTGGAAGAGGTGGATAGCTACCATTATATCAAAGGTATGTTGATTTACAAGGATATCAACCATATGAAAACAACAAACATGTTACTCAAACAATTTATTTTGTCATTCCTATAATAATGTGTCCGAGTCATCATCAAATTCAATTCCCATAAATAAAGGGTTAAAACCATTATGAAGAGACTTGCTTCTTCTATAGGTAAAGTTTTCCCTCTCCATAAAGAATGTTAGCATGCCCCCAAATTATTTGAGTCAATTATGGGGTAGTATTTACTTCTCCTAAGGCATAACAAGGTGAGTTAATGATGATCAACCACTAAATAAGGTTTAATCATATATGTTCAATTACGTGATCTTATAATCATGTTTGATGTTTTTGTATTTACTCATATATGTAGTAATTATGTATTGTATGTTAAATCAATTAGGTAAGTACCAAGTCAAAGATATGAATGTATATATCGAGCCTCTTATTGACGAGTTACTGGAGTTATGGAAGGGCATCACTATGTATGATATCTCTCGACCAATAGGTGTGCAAAGGGAATTTAAATTGCATGCAATGATTGCATGGACAATGCACAATGCCCCAGGGATAACACATTTATTTGTGTCCATGGAACAACACCAACAACAAAATTATCATGCCATGCATGATAGTTGTTTGTCTTGGAAGCCTTGGGAGGTTGTGGACTCAAAAATATTTTTATGTTTTCCAAGGCTTTGGCAGCAAAGGCTTGTTGGCATCTTATTTCAGTCACCAGTTTGTGGACACTGGTAGTTACACAAAAATACATCCTCCCAGAAAATGTGGAAGATTGGATTAGATCACCAATCAAGTCAACTCGTCACTGCTCGATTATTTGGAAAGCCATGATATCCTCTTTTTGAATTGTAGGGGATGGTCTGGCCTAGCGGGTAGGTTAAGGAAATCACATTCTCATAGGTGTCGATCCCTGGCCTGGTAGCGGGAACTCTCATATACTACCAGATGATCTAATTATTCTGCTTCATAGGTAGGGTATCTCCTTTCTATCCCACCTATCTGATCCCCCTTCAACTACACTATGGAACCAAGGTTGGAGAAGTGCTACATCTATGGGATTAAATGGTGATTTTGCAGACCTATTGGAAAATTATATTTCATCTCTCTGAAGAGGTCACACTAGACTCTCAAATAGGGAAGATGAATTAGTATGGAAAAAGGATCCTCTAGGTTCCTACACTCCAAAATTTGGCTACATATCGTTGAATATAGACCTTTTTTAGCAAAATCCCAGTTGGTGATGGAGGGGATTATGGAAGATGAAATGCCCCCCAAAAGAAAAAAATTCCCGTGGGCGGCACTAAACGAAAAAATTCCAACTTGGGATAATATGAGAAGGCGTCAGATAGAAGGATCGGGTAGATGCTCACTTTTTCAAAATGAAAATGAATCCACTTTCCATATTCTCATGTCCTGTCTCTTCTCTAGGAAAATATGGACCAAAACTTCCTCAAGCCTCATGCAAAGATGCACATGGGATGGAAACACATTGGAACTAGCATGGAAGGTCTGTATTCGAGATCCAAGAAATAAGGAAATAAAAGCACTTCCTCTCTTAATCAACTGGGGAATATGGCTATCCCAGAATGCAGTGATATTCAAATAAAAACCTCTATCCCAGAGGCAATTGCAACCCAAAGTCTATCAATATTGTCCCACTTCCTTCAGTCAAAAGAAGCTTCAGCCTTGCAGGTAAGACAACAAGAGGTCATTGACACTTCGAAAATCTGGGCATATTTTGATGGAGCTTCTCATAACTCCATATGCCGGGGGGGGATTCCTCCACTTAACAAAAAACCATTGTTTTCATATAAATATGGGTATGGGACAAGGTGCAAACAACTATGTCAAACTATTGGTGTTGAAACTGTTCATTTTTCCAGAGAAAAAGAAATCCATCACATTCAAATCTTTGGTGATTATATGAATGTCATCAATTGGGAAATAAATAATCAAATTTGTGACAACATTTTTCTTATTCCTATCTTGGAGGATATTTTCCATATGATGGACATATTTGATTCTTTGGTTATCTCCCATGTATACAGGGACATGAACATGGTAGTGGATACTTTGTCCAAAGCTGGTTTGCAACTCACCCTGGGTCAATGGCACTTTACAGAGCATAAAGGGGAGGACTCTTATGCCTTTTATCATAGACCATTTATAGAGGACCATGGGAAGACACAAGGTTGAAGCTTCATACTTTTTCTCTCTTTCATGATTGACACATTTTGGGAACTCTTCATCCAGATTATCTTTTTTTCAACACTTTAAGGTCTCACCATGGTTTTATTTCTTTACATTCAACAACTGTTAGCACCTTATTGAAGACAAAAATTATTTCAACAACCCAACTACAAGGCAAATGAAAAAACTCTACCTTGGCATTCTCTTTGAGCGCATAAAAATCATTTTTGGTTTGGTTTCTGAAGCAATTTTTTTTCATGTATATATTCTGTAGACTTTATTCCACCTTTTTATGGGCATGTTTTCATGCAATGCAAAATTTGTCTCATGAAAGCTAGGGTTTTTTAGTGGTCAATTTTTGGGTATGGGCGGAGGGCCATTTTTCTCTTGACAAAAATACACATAGTTGGTGTGATGTGCTCTTTGAAGCACCTACAAAATGTAATTTTGTCTCTCCAAAGAAATACAATTACACTTTTTTCTGAGGAACAAAAAAAGTTATTTGTCTTGGAAGAGGCCAATTACTTGGTGAAACATTAACTTGTCATGACAAATGCTCGAATTGTTAGGTCATTTTTTCCATCATGCTATGCTCGAGGACATGGTTATAAGTGGAGGCCATTTATTAATGTTGTGAGCTACAATACATGCAACGACTTATGGATCCTAATTTTAACATACCATTTGATTGGTAGGCCCTTAAGAGCTTCCTGATTTTATCCCTATAAAGCCCCTATAACTGACCTTCAACAAATGAAAAAATGAGTGCTTTTGTTTGACATGTTGTCTACTCCATTGTCTTACTTTCCCCTAAACAATTCTAAGGACTAACTTTCCCATGCATCTTATGGCCATATATATGAGTCAAATGCCCATTTTGAATTAGGCCACTTGCATCATATAACATTGACGAGTCATGCTAAAGGCTCCAATCAATCATGGGTACATGGTACATTGTTAAGGCTACTTGGTCATGATGAGACACATGAATTGAAATTACAAGGAGGATTAGAGGCCCAAATTCAAATATTGAGCGCAACAAGAATGATCCTTGGGGTTTAAGCCATGAATTGGGGATGGAGAACTAAGGATTTAGTCCCTAATACATGATTCATGGGGCTTAAAGGCCGTGCATGCGGCTTTGAACAATGTTACATGGTTTGCAAGTGAAATGTATGCCCTATAGGAGGATTATAAATCAAATTTCAAGGATTGTGCACAATAGAAATGGTTCTTATAGTTCAAGCCATGGTTTGGGGTTGAAAACATAACATTTAGTCCCCAATCCATGATTTTGGGGCTCATAAGACATATATGAATCCCTAGACCATAATATAGGCCCTAAAGGTGCAATATTTTCCCTACAAAGGGAAAATGAACCCAATTTCAAGGCTAGGATGCAACATGGATGGTTCTTGTGGTCCAAGACATGGGTTGGGCCAAAAAATAGTGATTTATATTATTATCAATGTTTTTTGGGCTAAGAAGACATATACAAGGCCCTAAACTATAAGGAATGATTTGTAGATAGGACATTTTTTCTCGAGGGTGGAACACAATGCAAACTTGAAGGAGTAGGTGTAAAAATGATGGCCCTTATGGACCAAGCCCTAGTTTAAGGCTATAAACCATAGAGTGTTCCCTTAATCCATATATTTAGGGCTTAATTGTGGATGTACATGGCGTATTTTGGGAGTTACAAGGATTGATTGTATCTTTAGCACCTAACATGGATCCAATATATGTCCTAATTAAGGAAATTTGTATTTGAATCTATGACCTCCAAGTAGTATACATATATTCTTAACCATTAGGAGTGCCCAAATTGGTGTATGAGACCCCCTTGTTTGTGGGACAAGGGACCCCCTCCATGCAACGATTTGATTGCTAATGTATACAAAGGTATACATATCCTACCCCCCTCTAGATTTGAGCTTCTGACCTTTTACGGTGAAACACATGTTATTAAATATTTAATATATGTTATTTATATAAAATATAATTTATATGATATATAATTTATATAATTTAATGATATATAATTAATATATTTATTTATTATAATATAGTTAAGAACATACAGTCTACAACCTGGGTGGGCCTGATGATTAAGAACATGTGTTTCCTCCCAAGAGGTTAGAAGTTCAAATCTAGAGGGGGTAGGGTATGTATACATCTGTAGACTTTACCAGTCAAATCGTTGGGTGGAGGGAGTCTCTTGTCCCACAAACAAGGGGGTCTCATACACCAATTTGATGTGGCTTAGCCGTGACCTTAAAAATAGATTATTACTATTATTATTATTATATATTTAATAATTATAATTACATAATTTATATATCATATAATTTATATAATGTATAATATATAAATTATATTTTAAATAAATTATCTAATATATAAAATATATACAATTAACATTAAAATTTAAATCGTAACCTTGCCTCACCTGCACACACTCGAATTCCTAATTCTGGCCCATTGCTAGCTCAAATTCCTTGTTCATGGCGGACATTGCTAGCTAGTCCCCATTGCTATCTCAAATTCATAATTCCGAGCGACCTGCATTGCTAGCTAGTCCCCATTGCTAGCTCGAATTCCATTCCCGACAACCATTTCTAGCTAGTCCCCATTGGTAGCTCAAATTCCTAATTCCGGCCCATTGCTAGCTCAAATTCCTTATTCCCGGTGGCCATTGCTAGCTAGTCCCCATTGCTAGATCGAATTCCTAATTCCCAACGGCCTACATTGCTATCTAGTCCCCATTTCTAACTCGAATTCCTAATTCCCAGCGGCCATTGCTCGAATTACCTCACTGATCAGAGTGCATGCAGCCATTGCTAGCTGGAGTGAGAGATCAAGCCAGAGAATAACCCCACGTTGAGTGACCAGATTTGAAAGTGCCCTCGCAGACGGAGTGACATAGGTGGAGCGAGATGTGGAGGAGAATAACCTGTGAGGGTGCCCTTGCTAGTAGAGTGACAAAGGAGGAGCGAGCTAGATAGACATCGACTTGCAAAAATCAATAAGAATACGTCTGTCATGCCCAAACACACTTAACAAAGCTGAAAAAACATGATTGCAATGCTCAATGTGGTTTTTTCATTACTTGGAGAAAAATGACCATTGTCCCTTAAGCTTCGAGCTGTGATCTAGGGTTTATGATAAGATGTAAACCAGTGGAAAAATCAATGAATAATCAATTTCTCTACACTCATTTACATGGAATAGTGCTAGAGATGCCCATATCACATAAGTTCCACTACTCTAAAAACATTTTCTCATACGATTTTGAAAACTAAGGTTTTTCCTAATGAGTGCCATTCTCAAAATGCATTTGATGGTTGAAGTATGAAATAGATTCCCTAGAATAATGTAGACAATGTCCTCATCTCCACCAAGCCCAAACACACTAATAGAGTTAACAAAACGTAGTTGCAATGCTTGTTGTGGCTTTGCACCCACTAGAGAAAACTAACCATTACCCATCAATGGCTCTGTGTTGCAATCTAGTGTCTATGATAAAATTAATACCAGTGAATGGATCAACACGTTGCTAGTTTTGTTGGACTCACACAGGTTCCACCACTCTAAAATGGTTTCTTTGATGATTTTAAAAACTAGGTTTTTTCCCAATGAGAGGCATTTTCAAAATGCATTTGATGGTCAAAGTAGGAAATAGATGCCCCAAAAGTGTAAGGTCAATGTTCTCACATTCACCACACCCAAATACACTTATTGGAGATGACAATATGCATTGGAAATTCTACATGTGGGTTTTTCACACTTGTGAGAAAAATGACGATTATGCTTCCTTTGCTTTAGGTCATGAGCTAGGGCTTGCGGTAAAGTGCATACTGATGAACGGATCGACAAGATATAAATTTTGTTGGACATGTGTACATGAAATTGCACTAGGGATTCCTGCATCACATGAGTTCCACCATCCTAAAATGTTTTTCTCATACAATTTCATTCAATGACCCAACATATTGTTTACACCGTGTTTTGAACAATTAGTGTAAAGAGTTTTGATTAAGGTGTTAAAATCTTGCATTTGGTTACTAGCAAGGTTTGTCTCATTGACAAATTAAAGAACCTCACCAATTCATGACCATGGACAAAGTAATTTCTACAATTCATTACCAACAAGGATTTACTAATTATATCCCAACCAATAATCATTGCATTCCATTTCTAGAATACCACTTCCTGCTACAATATTACATTCAAATCAATTTTTTTAATGCATAATAATGGATCTGCTTACCTTGTTCCAGAGCCAATAAATTTGCACATGTACAAAAAATACTAACAGGATCGTTTGAAATCCTCACAGGAAATGCTAAAATCCTTACATGCCCTTCTTACCTTGTTCCAAAGCCAAATGCACTTCTTATTGCCTAACCATGAATGCGGATTCCATGGCTATTAATTTAGATTGAATATGGTGTAACTAGTTTTGGTCACGGTGATGGAATCTTGCATTTGGTTCCTATCAAAGCTCATGTTATTGACAAGTTGAGGAACCTTTACAAGTCACCATGGACCAAGTACTTGCTACATTTCATTCCTAACAAGGGTTTACTAATTATATCCCAAGCAACAATCATTGCATTAAATTTCTACAAGACTATTGCCTACATTAAATAACCATGGATTTCCTTAACTTGTTATAAAGCTAATAAATATACACATGTAGAAGAACAATAAACACAATGATTGAGTTGGTTTTTATTCCATAGAAAACCAAATATGGCCCATAGTTAAAATGTAGGGGAAATTGGTAAGAATCCCAAAAGGATTTTCTATCTAGTACAAGTTAACCTCAAATTGTGGGTTTTGTCTAGCAATAATTGCATTCCATTTCTACAAGATTGCAGCCAACAACAACATTACATTCAAATCACATTTGTATTTCATAACACTAGATATCTTGAGAATCTTGAGAATTGTTGGCACAGGGGAAGACCCAGGGTTCAACTCTTACAGTGCACCAACAAGCCCTAACTACTGGCCCTTTCGGCAACACCTGTGAAGCAAATGCAGTCTCACCCGAAGTAGCAATAGGGGGTTGCAAGACACAGGTGTCTACAACCAAAGGGGATCTAGGACAAAAACACACAACAATCTAGTTATTCTTTATCTCTCTTAAGCCTACTTCGCAAGTTATATCTCTGATCTAACCCAATAATGAAATAATAGTATATCAGATGAAAAATAACATAACATCAATCACAAAGAACAACAAGGTATACGTGGTTCACCCTCTCCCTAGGGCTACATCCACAGAGCTGTGTTTCTTGATATATTAGATGAAAACATACAATTCTATCTGTGCACTTAGCTTGCAGATCTCTCTCTCTTTCTCTTTCTTTCTTCCCCCCCTACGCACCCAGTTGCAGGATTGATCTTCACATCTAGCTGAAGATCTTATGATACAGTCTCAATACTGTTCTCTACAACAATACTCACAATGAATGATTACAACCATAGTATCAAGGAACCAACCTAGAACGACTGGATGAAAGAATCCTCCCATGTATTCTAGACCTTTATTTATACATTACATAGAAAATTCTAGGTGTCAAAACCTTAGATCCAAAACCCTAGGTCCACTTGACCCGTGTTTTTAGGGATTCGCCAGCCTGTTTTTCCTTCTTTTCCATGAGGTGCTCCAAAGGACTCGTTGATGTCTTCTTCTGCTTGCTGAGTTGTCCACGATCCATCTTCTTTGATGCTTTGTCTTCCTCGATCTTCTCTTCCAACGACTAGAGTTTCCTTTCTTTTCTTCTTATTTTCCCACTTCGACCCCTCCTCGATTTATGTTCCTTCCGCATAGTTCGTACTTCAACTTTCTTCCTTAATCTTCGCTTCCTTACATATCCAAGGGAAAAAAGGCCCCCAACACTCACATGCGACTCGTCTCGAGTCACTGCAATATTGAACCTTCTATTTTACTTCAACTGCAGACTGCACAGAGCAGCTTGTGCTTTCTGCTTTGTCCCTCCCTATTGTGTGCAGACTGTATTTTTTGTGTCCGGTATCCAGTTTCAACTGCACCTGGTACCTAGACACTTCTTCCTTGTCCTTTTACTGAGGGCTGCGAGACAACTCGTTGTCATAATACAATATCAATCGACTCCCATTTACCAAACCTTCTTTCCATTCTCCATTAAGGGTATTCAATTGCACAACTCCTCCTTCTGTAACATAGGCAACTTCAAATGGCCCTAGCCAATGTGTCCTGAACTTCCCTGGATGCTTCATGAACTTGCTATCATATAAAAGTACCAAATCTCATTTCTTGAATGCCTTCCTCTTGATGTGTCTGTCATGGTAAGCCTTTTCTCTTTCTTTCTGTACCTGCTGATGAAATCCTGCAACAAACCTGTCTTCTTCCAGTTCTAGCAACTGCGCAAGCCTGTCTTAAACAATGGCAGTGTTATCCATACCTGTGAAGGATGCAATTCTTAAACTAGGAACCAAGTATTCCATAGGTACCACTGCTTCCAAGCCATATACCAACTTAAATGGGTTCTGCATTGTTAAATTCTTGTAGGTAGTTCTGTAGGCCCACAATACTACTGGAATTCTTAAATCCCAGTCATCTCTGTTAACACTGCAAATCTTGGTCAGTGTTGTCTCCAAGATCTTATTGAAATCTTCGAATGTACCATTCGCCTGTGGGTGGTATGGAGTACTCTTCTGATGGTGAAATTCAAATTCCTGAGTCAAGGCTTCAATAGTTTTGTTGATGAAGTGTGTACCTTGATCACTCATGAGGATCTTCAGGCATCCAAATTCGGTGATAATATCCTCAAATATGAACTGCGCAGCTGTAGCTGCACTACAATCTTTAACTGCTCTTGCTTCTGCCCATCTGGTTAAATATTCTGTCGCAGTGATAATGTATCGAGCTCCTGTGCGCCTTCCCGATGGGGTAATAGGTCCCACAAAGTAAATGGTCCATTTCTCGAATACTTGTAATGTTAACTGTGGTGCTAAAGGCAT